>JADRCD010215640.1:7007-19370 GCA_019843815.1 Montemys delectorum
TGTGTGTGTGTGTGTGTGTGTGTGTGTGTGTGTGTGTGTGTGTGTGTGAAATAAAACTGTTTTGTTCTACAGGTACAGAGAATTACCTGAGTATCTGTTGTGAGGCAGTTTCCCTGGAGTTCAAAATGTTCCATCCTGCAGGTAAACTCATTAAACAGGAAGGTGAAGAAATCAAAATGATTTTAGTATGTCACTGACTGAACAAATTCATTACGCCCTTCCATGCCAGAATATGCAATAAAGACTGAGAATATTCATAAGATGTGAGAGAACTGAGCTGCAAAGAAGTCTCTGAGACCAGATTAGTGGCTTGGGAGAAACAGAAAACAGCTGAGCTGCCTAAAAGAGGTTTAGACAACTGAGTTACTTAAAAAGGAAATTCTCCAATTTATTGATACACCTGTAGGCTGTGCACTGTGCAGGTTCCCAGATTTTGTGAGCTGTCACCCATATTAGGGTGGGCTCTCATAATGCAATTGTCTTTGAGTCTTTTCTGTGTGTGTAGATAACCCCTCACCCACATTCCTGTGAGTAACCCCAATAAAGCTTGGACTTTGCTGGACTTTGGTGATATATAATTTGATCTGTGGTGGTTTCCCTATCTGGGGTGAGTAGATGTGCCTGCTGTGTTTCCCCAGGAAAAGTCTTATGATGTAACAGTATACTATCCCCTGTGACTACTGTATGTGATAAATATGCATCCCACCACAAACGAAAATGCTTGAATGAGTAGCTACTATATTACTGATAAAGAATGGGCTTCTCACAAATTTATAGTCAGAGGGAGATGGCTGGAAGGAAATGGATTGGTGTTTGGAAAGAAGAAATAGAGAAGAGGAAAGAGTTAGTGCTTCAAGGTGTCTTGAACATTTAGAAACTGAAATCAGATAGACTTTCCAGATTCATAAGATAACTTAATTGCAAAAGATTTAAGCACAATTTTAGTACAAAAGGTAAAGATCACAGTTTTGACACACCTGTTCTTATTTTACTGAGAGAAAACAAATACTCTAAAAAAAAGTAGTAAATGTCACTTGAGCATACTGAATGAGACTTATATCATGTGATGATAGCTAAAAATTCAAAGGCCAGATGGTTTATAACAAGAAGATAAAGCAGTTATTATCAGGGATTAGATGAAAATCAACAGAAGGTTATTGTTAAAAGCCACAGAACTGACAGAAACAATGCTACAAAAAGAATAAAATAACCTTTAAATGTTCAGAATTAAACGCTCTTAAATAAACTGTTTAGCTTCCAAATGATATATTTCACTCAACATTTTTTGCTATAAAATAATGATGTCTATTAGTTACTCATTATATCAAAGATTTAATATGATTTTATAAAGATGCAAGGAGAATTAACTTGAAGTTAAAACATTACTAGAGAGAGTATAAGCTGGCCACTTTGACACTAGAACATGACTCCACATTGTAGTTAGAGTTGGGAGATGAGCAGAGGTGTGATTTAATGCTTCAGCAAAATATGCTTTGGAGAGACAATGAAAAGCAAATCTCAGGAGGAACTTTATCTATAATTATATTTTATGTGTGAGAATTACAAGACAAAGGCAAGGACACTGAAGAAGTGTTGAGTGAGCTAAGGGAAAACTTTCTCAGGCCAGAACGGTGTTAAGAAACCCAATCTCATGGAATTCTGCCTGTCTAAGAGTGTTCTTTGGTGATACAAATGTTCATTAAGTATGGCATAATATAATTAACTGCAGTGGTGTGAGGTGCTGTGAGGGGAGAGTAATTATGATGTGATCAACAAAGCTTTAAGTAAGAGCATTTCTTTTACTTAGAGGAGTAATACTTGAGAGTAGAGAAGGATTGAGAAGGAAATACTTGTGCTTACAGAGACTAGATGGAGATACATTTCACCTGAAGTGCTTAATCTCAGTGCAGGGTTGGAAACAAAGAGTTTCACAGGAGCAGACCCTTACAACAAAATCCTTGACTTTTCAGAGGTGTGGAGCAAAAGATTCCCAGAGAATACCAAGTCAGTTACTGGTTTTAGGGATTGTTCTTTTTTTCTGCACTTGTGTGCTCCTGAGTTTCTCATTGAGGTGTCAAATGCCTGACATAAACAATTTAAAAGAAGAAACAGTTTATTTTGCCCACCGTTTCATATAAGCCCATCATGGCAAGGGGGTGTGGCGGAAGAACAGCTTCCATCTGGGAAGAACAGGAGCAAAGAGGGACAGTAACTGAAGGAAGCCGCGGCAGCAAGATATAGCTCCCCAGGGATTCTCTGCCAACCAGGCCTCTTACCCTAGCCAGTTTCACATCCTCCCAACAATATATTCACATTTTGAACTTACCACTGGATTAAACCATGGATTAACTCTGAGTCCTTACTATCTGTTCAAGTTTGTAAACACTCTCAGACACACCTATGCCATGCTTTACCAGTCTAGGGATTACTTAGCTCAACTAAACTGAAAGTCAAGATTAACCGTTGTATTATGAGTAGATATTCAAAACCACTATAATAATAAACATAAGACAGAATCCTTCTAATCAAGAGAGATTTCTATATATATACAACTTCAATAAAAAACATCAGTGGGAAACTTAAATTAAAAATGAATTCTATGGGAGAATGTTGGTTTTCCAGGAAGGTTGTCTTCTAGATGGACATTGCAGATAACATGCTATGTATGCTCTGTGTCTGTGTGTGGAAATGAGTGAAACATTTTCATTCATTTCTTTAAGAAAAATTCAGAATCTATTTGTGATGTATTTTTCTGGACAGAATGGACATTTGAAATCAAAATTTTATTTTTTCAACTAACACCACCACCCCCCATGTCAGAAATTGTTTCTGTCACTACAGCACAAAGGTATTCCAGAGTTCATTGTAACAAGGAAACAGTATCTTCCCTGAATTGATAGCACTAAATATTTTGCATGTTATTCATTCTTTTGAGTAGACACTGCACTCTCACCTGGTTAGAGGTGAGGATGTCAGAGAGATGAAGGAATGAGTGTATGTGTCCCCAGGCAGGAGCAGATTTATTATACTTTTTTTCCAAATAAGAATATGATGTTGTACCTGAAATGGTTACATTTAGGACAGGATTGGATGTTTTTCTTTTCTCTTTTTTAAAAAGTACTTGTAAAAGATTTCGCATCAGAGCATCTTGCCAGCTAGAGAGATTAAGTGGACACTGACACAGACTTGATGGAATGGTGCAGAATGATACTTTGTAAAGGAGAAAGCACAGTAACAGGGGAACTCAAGTGCTTCTGAGGAGCTTAAGGTGATTCTAGACAAGAGGTTGAAAGTCTATTAAACTAGCCTATGTCAGGGTCAAGAGTCCATTTATTTGTTATTTCTAGCCCTTAGTTCTATGACACATGTCCTATTCTTGTATTGATGTTTTCATTGTATATTTTATTGACTGTTTTTGTATGTACCTCTAATGTGAGTATTATTGGTCCCCTTTGAAATTCTTGTACATTTGCTCAAAGGTTCTGAGACAGAGGCTAGATGGTAGAAGACAGAGCTGACATTCCTTTCATTCCTTGAGAATCATCCTAAAGGGAGCTTTTATTTTTTTTCTTTTTTCAGATAACTACTGGCAGGCATCAGGTTAATGACCCTAAATGCCAATAATAGAAAGAATAGACACTTGTTTCTGTAGCAGCACAGAATGGAGAATAAAATATATTCCTAGACATTTATGAAAATACCTGTCAGACATGTATGTTAGGAAGACATCAATTTATGCAAACATTAAAACAGTTTAAAGTCAATGCATGCAAATGATATCTATTTGCAATGATTTCTTCATTGTTCAAAATGATAATTGTGGAAATATGAGTGGAAGTTGTAGAGAAAATTGGGCTGGAGAGATGGCTTGGCCCTTAAAGGCTAGGTTCACAACCAAAAATATAAGATACAGATGAAATTAACAAGTATCATCTATTATTATTAACCTTTATTATCATTATTTTTAAAGTCAATAAACATAATATATAAACACACTATGTTCACCTAACCACATTTTCTGATTTTCAAAATTCAGATTAGCATTTGAATATAATGTAGAATTTCATTTTTAACTTTTTCCTTTACTCTGATTTAAAATAGCTGGAGTGATGAAGTCAGAATTTGCAGCCCCAAACTTCTGCATCTCCAGTAATTTCACTCTATAAACTAGAGAACATGAGCTCTTCATTTGGGTTAAGAATGGAGATGTTTCTGGAAATAAGGGGCTGCCAGCTATAGGTCTCTTGACTAAAGTCAAACCAAATGGACTGTGAAATGATTACATCCATAAAAGACATGTAAAAAGGCCAATGTGAGGATAATGGGCGATGTTCACTCTAAACTCGGAAGAAGCTCATTGTTGTGTGGATGGAGCTGGCAAACGACATCTTTGTTTAGATTAGTACATGCTGCAAAAATCTGCACTGCTGAAACTTTAGATGTAGACTGAGTGGGTTGCTATGTAGTCATATTTGATAGCAGGAAATGAAATGAGGCCTCTGCCTTTTTTTGTAACAGAAATTCTTTTAGCTTGTGTATTAATCTGATTTCATAATATTTTATTGTTTCCTGCCCAGGGATTTGATCTAGGAAAATGTAATAGTATAAGGTTAAGATATTCGCTTATTGGGTGATTTAGTTGAGAACAATTTTAAATCACATCATTTAACGTAGGAAATGGTTCCCAGTCTACTTGCTTAGTTTGTTAGATCAGAGAAACAGAGAGCTGTAAATTTTAAGCATTTCACAAATACACTTTGAACAATGTTCTGTTAGAAAATATGTTCTAAGAAAAGGATACTGCAATGAGTCTTTGGAAATTATAAAGCTCAGAACACATGCTCTATGCTATGCCAGGTTATGATAGAAGGAACTGATAAAGGCTCACCACTGTGGAAGCCACAAGTACATTTAACTGCAGAGGTTGTGATTGCCAGTTTTAAGGCAGGAGATGGGTAAAGGGCTTCCTGTCTGCTTAACTCTGAACAAATAACCGAGTCTAAACTGTTATTAACTTTTGAATATTAAAATCACCATACTGGATTTATTTGTCCTCTCTCTTAGCTCTGTTTCTTCCCATTGATACTGTACTCTGTTTTTTTCGAGACAGGGTTTTTCTGTATAGCTGTGGCTGTCCTGGAACTCACTCCGTAGACCAAACTGACCTTGAACTCAGAAATCTGCCTGCCTCTGCCTCCCAAGTGCTGGGATTAAAGACATGTGCCACTACCGCCCAGCCGACACTGTACTTTTCCCTTTTTTAAAAATTAGATATTTTCTTTATTTACATGTCATATGATATCTCCTTTCCCAGTTTCCCCTCCGAAAAAGATAATAAAATAAAATAAAATAAAATAAAACCAAAAACCAAAAACCAAAACCCTGTTCCCTCCCCTCTCCCCTTGCTCACCAACTCACACTCTCCTGCTTCAAGGCCCTGGCATTCCCCTACACTGGGGCATAGAACCTTCATAGGGCCAAGGGCCTCTCCTGCCCTTGACGACTGACTTGGTCATCCTCTGCTATACATATGCTGCTGGAGCCATTAGTCCTACCTTGTGTACTCTTTGGTTGGTGGGGTACTAATTAGTTCATATTGTTGTTCATCCTACGGGGCTGCAAACCCTTCAGCTCCTTGGGTCCTTTCTCTAGCTCCTTCATTGGGGACCCTGTACTCAGTCCAATGGATGGCTGTGAGCCTCTACTTCTGTATTAGTCTGGTACTGTCAGAGCCTCTTAGCTATATCAGGCTCCTGTCAGCCAGCATTGCCCGCATCCACAAAAGTATCTGGATTTGATGATTGAATATAGGAAGGATTCCCAGGTGGCCAGTCTCTGGATTGTCCCTCAACAGAGGAATGGATACAGAAAATGTAGTACATCTACACAATGGAGTACTACTCAGCTATTAAAAATGATTAATTTATGAAATTGTTAAGGAAATGGATGGATCTGGAGAATATCATCCTCAGTGAGGTAACCCAATGACAAAAGAACACACATGGTATGCACTCTCTAATTAGTGGATATTAGCCCAGAAGATCGGAATACACAAAGTACAATCCATAAACCACTAGAAACTCAAGAAGAAGGAAGACCAAAGTGTGGATACTTCATTCTTTCTTAAAAGGGAGAACAAAATACCCATGGAAGGAGTTGCAGAGGCAAACTATGGAGCAGAGACCGATACTGTACTTTTACCCTGGCTCTGAAATCAACACATCCATTGGCTTTGTGGTGAATCCTAATTGGAATCATAGTGAAGTTTTCATACAAAACATCCTGCTATCTTCAGGAGAATTTTTATGAATATAAATGCTATAGAATTAAAATTTGGAGTGCTGGGACTGGAAAGATGGCTCACTGGTCAAGAGAACTTACTGCTATTCTAGAGGACTAGGGTTTGGTTCTCAATATACACAAGCTGTCTCACAACTACCTGTAATTACTGGCCTAAGGGATCCAAATGTCTTCTTCTGGCCTCCTTGGCTCCCAGATTCCCGTTTAGAGATCATGCACACAGGCACACACACACACACAAACACACACACACACACACACACACACACACACACACACACACAATCAGAAGTTTAAAAAAGAAAGAAGTCTATTAAACATTTTTCATTGAAAATTATAATATATATTAATGTATTTACTATAGCATATTCTATAATAGCACATATAAGGTACCATATAATTTTATTCATGTACCATATAATTGACTTTTACCTTTAAATATATTGTTTCTTTTTTATTAATTAATTAATTAACATCCCAGGCACTGTCCCTCTCTTGTCCGCCTTCCCTGACACTTTATCTCCATCACCCCTCCTCCTCTCTGAGAGGGTTGGTTCCCCACCTGGGAATATCCCTCACCCTGGCACATCAAGTCTCTGCCAGATAAGGTGCATCCTCTCCCACTGAGGCCAGACAAGGCAGCCCTGTGGGAAAACAGATACCATAGTCATGCTACAGCTTTCATGAGAGACTGCTTAAGTTTGGGGGACGGTGGCCCACATGGAGACTGAGCTGCACATCTGCTGCATGTGTGCTGGGGGCCTTATTCTGGCCTACATGTTCTTTGGTTTGTGGCTCAGTTTCTGAGAGCTCCCAAAGGGCAAAGTTAGTTGACTTTGTTGGCGGTCCTGTGGGTTTCCATTCCCTTCAATTCTTTTAGTCTTTCCCCTAACTCTTCCATAAGAGTCTCCAACCTCTGTCCAAGGTCCGGCTGTGGGTATTTGCATCTGTTTCAGTCAGCTACTGGATAGAGCCTCTCAGAGGACAGATACGTTAGGCTCCAGTCTACAAGCATAACAGAGTATCATTAATAGTGTCAGGGATTGGTGCTTGCCGTTGGATGGATCTCAAGTTGGGTAGGTTATTGGTTGGCCTTCAGTCTCTGCTCCATCTTTGTCCCTGCATTTCTTTTAGACATAACGAATTTGGGGTCAAATGTTTTATGGGTGGATTGGTGTCCTTATACCACCCTTGGTGGTTCTTCCTGGCTGCAGGAGGTGACCTCTTCAGGTTCCATGTCCCCACTGTCAGGTATCTCAGATAAGGTTGCCACATTGACTTCTGGGAGTCTTTCCCCTCTTAGGTCTCAGGGACTTCCTAAAGATACCCCCTTACTCCTTCATCCCTGGAAGTTGCAGATTTCTATTTATTCTTCTGGCCTTGTGGGTCTCTCTTCTGTATCTCCCCACACCTGCAATCTCTCATTCTCCTCCCCCTCCCCTTTCCCACACAGTTCCCTTCCCCCCTCTGCCTCCTATGACTAATTTGTTCCACCTTCTAAGTGTGACTCAACATCCTCACTTGGGCCTTCCTTCTTGTTTACTTCCTTTGGCTTTGTGGGGCATGTATCATGGGTATTGTGCCCTTTATGACTAATATCCACTTATAACTGAGTACATCCATGCATGTAATTTTGAGTCTGGGTTACATCATTCAGGATGATGTTTTCTAATTTCATCCATTTGCCTGCAAAATTCATGATGTCCTTGTTTTTAATAGCTGTGGAGTACTCCATTGTGTAAATGAAACACATTTTCTGAATCCATTCTTCTGTTGAGGGGTATCTGGCTTGTCTCTAGTTTCTGGCTATTACAAATAAAGCTGCTATGAGCATTGTAGAGCATGTGTTCTTGTGATATGGTGGAGCACCTTTTGGGTACATGCCCAGGAGTGGTATAGCTGGGTCTTCAGGTTGAACTATTTCCAATTTTCTGAGAAATCAGATTTTCAGAGTGGTTGGACCAGTTTGCAATCCCACCAGCAATGCAGGAGTGCTGCCCTTTCTCCACATCTTTGCCAGCGTGTGCTGTCACTTGAGTTTTGATCTTAACCATTCTAATTGGTGTAAGGTGGAATCTCAGTGTTGTTTTGATTTTCATTTCCCTGATGATTAAGGATATTGAGTATTCCTTTAAGGACTTCTATGTCAGTGCTGAGAAATCTCTGTTTAGCTCTGTACTCCATTTTTAATTGGGTTATCTAATTTTTTGAGTCTAACTTTTTCAGTTGTTTATATATTTTGGATGTTAACCTTTTGTTAGATGTAGAGCTAGTAAAGATCTTTTCCCAACTGTCCTATTGACAGTGTCCTTTGCCACACAGAAGTTTTTCAATTTCATGAGGTCCTACTTATCGATTGTTGACCTTTGGTAATCCATTGGTGATCTTTTCAGGAAATTGTCTCCTGTGCCAATGAGTTCAAGGCTATTTACCATTTTCTTCTCTTCTATGAGATTTAATGTATCAATTTTTATGTTGAGATCCTTGAGCAACGTGACTGGATATAAAATTAACTCAAAGAAATCAGTAGCTATCCTTTATACAACTGATAAACAGGCAGAGAGAGAAATTAGGGAAACAACACCTTATACAGTAGCCACAAATAATATAAAATATATTGGTATAATTCTAGCCAAACAAATTAAAAATCTCTATGACACGTACTTCAAGTTCCTGGAGCAAGGAATTAAAGATCTCAGAAGATGGAAAGATCTCCCATGATGATGGATAGGTAGGATTAACATAGTGAAAATGTCCATCTTAACAATATGAATCTACAGATTCAATGCAATTCCCATTCATATTCCAACACAGTTCTCAGGTTCATATTGAAAAACAAAATCTCAGGATAGACAAAATAATCCTGAACAATGAAAGAACTTAAGGAGCCATTACCATCACTGACCTGGTATACAGGTTTTTCAAGCTGTACTCCAGAGCAATAGTGACAAAAACTACATGGTAACAGTACAGAAACAGACAGGTTGATCAATGGGATCAAATGGAAGACCTAGAAATAAAACCATACACCATGATCATTTCATTTTTGACAAAGAAGCCAAAACCATACAATAAAAAATGAAAGCATTTTTAACAAATGGTAATGGTCTAACTGGATGTCTGCATTTAAAAAAAGTAAGTAAATCCATATATATCACACTGCATAAAATCTCAAACTTCTTTTTCCTAATCTAGGTGTGGTAGTGCTTTTCTGTGATCCCAGAACTGAAATTGAAGGGTAGGAATGATGAGGAACTCAAGGACAGCCTCAGCTTTACAAGAGTTTAACATAATCTATGTTCCATGAGACCATCCCAAAAAGACTTATTAAGTTCTGATTTTTTTCTTAGTGCTATACATTCTATTCCCAGGTGAAATTTTATTTCCCCTAAGAGATGTCTTAGTAATGCATTCTGGATTTTTAAATATCATTTTCAAAAACAAACTATTCACATTGCAAAAAGTTAAGAATCATTGACTCATCCCATCCATTTCCTCTTCATTGTACTTTCCCCATCTCAGGAGATGCCCAAGTATGCTTGCATTGCATTTATGGTAAGATGAATTAGGAGATATGTTTATGTTTCTCAGCCATTTTTGTTCATAGTTAGTCATTATTAATTCTGTTGTAGGAATGGAATTCATATCTACTTCTATACCCACTTCATGTGAGCCTGAAGGTGCCTGGCCAGAGAGTTCATTCCAATATTACCATTCCTCAAATCACTGGGAAGTGGAAGAATATGGATTTCAGAACCATGTTTGAATTATATACAGGGAAATTAATTCATAAAATTATTGACGTAACTTTTGATGAATGGTGTCCTAGTTTGCTTCTATTTCTATGATAAACACACAATGACCAAAATCAATTTAAGGGAAGAAAGAGTTTATTTGTTTTGCATGTTTTGTGTGAAGGAAACTTGAGAACAGATTTTTTTTTCCAAATTTGTGAAAATTATAAGCATTTAAATGGTATCATTATTAATAAACTTTGAAGATGAAATATTTCTAATTGTGTGTGTGTATGTGTGTGTGTGTGTGTGTGTGTGTGTATGTGTGTGTGTGTGTGTATGGTTGGGTGAGTCTAGCTTACCAGGCTGTCAACAAATGTGGTATAGTGTTTCCTGTTTATTTGTAGCTGGACCTAAGCTGGCTTGAGACATATTTGAAAGCCAACCACCAGAGCTTACTCATTACACTAATCATGATGGAGAAGAGTTTAAACTTGAGAAGCAAATCCTGTTTGTTTTGGTTTCTTTGTTACATAGAAAGTTGAGGGATATTATTTAAGTAATAAAAATAATAATTTTTTGGAGGGAAACTGAGAAAGGAGAAATCATATAACATGTAAATAAAGAAAATATCTAATATAAAAAACAAAAAAAGAAAGAAATAATGGACAAAAATCGTAGAGAAATGTAATTGAAAGTTGACAACACAGAGTTTCTAATAAAAAAAATCAGTATTTTGATCTCCTCAAATATCTTAATGAAACACTGCACCATATGCTGTATTACAGACATACCACTCAGTCTTGGAAGCTGAGAAATCCAAGATTATGGTCCCTGGTTTGGTTATTGGTTTGAGCTTCCTTCCAGGCTTCCAGTGCTTTTTAATTTTATCTCCAAACACTCATAAGGTACATATTTAAAGAAAGACTCCATTTCCCTTATAAGACCACTAATCCTACCTTGAAAACTTCACCTTTCTGACCACATCTAATTCCAATTACTTTCCAAAGGCTTTATCTCCAAGTGAAATCACATTGAGGTTTAGGGCATTGTGGGTAAATGGAATAGTCACAAACATTAAGTGCACAACCGAAAATCTTGTGTATACTCCTAGAAAAGAAAACACTCTTTGCAGGCAACTTAGAAGCCAGGATCTCTTAGAAACATTAGGTCAAAAGACGAATTTACCAGTTTCTAACTCTAAAAAGAGCAGTTGTGGATCTCAGTAGAATGGCAGAAAAAAAAAAAAAACACTTTCATATGAATATGCAAATAAAAAGACAAACAGTGAGATCAAACATAAAGGTAGAGGCAACATTCACGGTGAGTGGAAGAGAAGCCATAGAGTGGATGACGGTTGTAGGAACTGACAGCATATTTATTTTTCACATAAAAACAGCAATCTGAAGTGAGGCCCTGAGAAAAGGAGGCTCAGAAATGAAGGAAAAATAACAGTATTTTCAGTCACTTTGGAACTAAAAACTTACAATGAGAAAACCTCCTCAGGTCTACTGAGTCTACAACACTGAGATGACTTGGTTGTGGAGACCTGTGTCTAAGAAAGATGCGTTAACAACAGATAATAGATGTAAAGGCATGTTATTTTATTTCAATTTTACACCTCATTTGCAGCATAACATGAATGGTAGAAATGAGAATGCAGGGAAACCATGAAGGTATTTGAAGTTCTTGGGACAGGTAGATGTCTTCTATAACTGCAGCATGACTAGTGAGCAAGGATAAGTCTCCTATACTAGGCTTTTATTTTTCAAGCACTTTATGGTGTTTTGTTCATAATACATTGTTTTTATACTTATGTAGTTTTTATACATAACTCTTTCATGGTGCAATATGCAATTTATTTCTCAATTTGCCATTCATTTCACACATTTACATAAATGGCAAGTGCATGACACACAAGCAAAAATATATTTGTATAAATTTATTAAGATGGATTCAATTTCTTTATATAGTTTTTATTTGGCTGGTTTCATTTATTTTTGAAACATAGTCTCTCTTTGTAGTCCAGGCTATCTTCAAATTTGTGATCCTTGTTTCTCAATCTCATGGCTGTTGTGATTATAATTATGAGCAATTGTTGCAGGAATCTCTCTGGAGTGAGGACTCTCACCATTGAGAATGGAAGAGAGGAGATGCATTCACAGGTGGACTGTAGCTAGGATAGTTGCTAGAAAACTTTACTTCAGAATTTAGTTTGCATTCTCATTTTGTACTCTAAAACCACAGGTGGGCTGAGCAAGCAAGTATGTATGCAAACAAGGAAGCAAGCAAGCAAGCAAGCAAGCAAGCAAGCAAGCAAGCAAGCAAG
>JADRCD010215641.1:11849-24036 GCA_019843815.1 Montemys delectorum
GACTCACACTGAGGCAAGACCCATGGAGGGCACATGATGTGTGGAGGCTATACATAGGACTCCACCACAGAGTGACAAAGAGAGAGTTGGGCTTGCTGGTACAGCTAGCTGTGCAAAGCTTGTGGGTCTCTTGTCTTTGCTGATCTTTACTTCCCTGAGGGAGGCACATCGGAGAACTTCTCCTGGTGTTCCTGTTGGTCCCTCCTGCTGCCTCAAGCTGAGGCTGAGGCTGGCTGTCTCTGCTAGGTGGTGTCATCACTGTTGCTAACCTGACTCTACTGAACTGGACTGTTGGAGTATCCGTGAGGTGTTTGCGAGTGGATTGAGTTGTTGCTGCCTGCTGATCTGTGAAGTGAACTGATGATGTCCAGACAACACAGAAGGGAGTTGTTCCAAAGAACCTTTCTAAACAGGTCCACCATCCTCCTGTATCCTTTTCCACTACCTCTGGTAGGTAATGGACTACAAGGGAGGTTAAAACTTTTAAGAACCATCATTAAAAATAAGATTTGAAAAAACGAAAATTACACAGCTGATTGTTTCTCCATTTGTGCAGAAGCGTTTTGGTTTTATGAAACCCCACTTGTCAATTGAATTCCTTAATTCTTGAGGAATTGGAGTCCTATGTGGAAATTCTATAGAATACGGCCCATATTTTCTCCTAGCAGTTTCAGGTTTAATATTCATATCTTTGGTTCATTTGGAGTTAATTTTGTGCAAGGTAACAGATACAGGTCTAATTTCATTCTTCTGTCTGTGGGTATCCAGTTTTTCTAGCATCATTTACTAAAGATGCTCTCTTTCCCCTAGTATGTGGTTTTGGCATTTTTGTCAAATATCAAGTGACTTAAGTTACATGTACTCATGTTTAAGTCTTCAAGTTTATTTCATTGATCTCCATATGTGCTTTGGTGCCAACACTATATTGTTTTTGTTACTATGGCCTTGTAATGTATCTTAAGATCTGAAATAGTAACACCTCCAACATTCTTCTTTTTGCTTAGGATTGTTTTACTATGCAGGGTCTTTTTTGGTTCCATATGAATTTTAGGATAGTTATTTTCTACTTCTGTAAAGAACAAGTTAGGGATTTTGATTGGGATTGGGTTGAGTCTGTGGATAGCTTTTGGTGAAATGAACATTTTCACAATTTTATTTTGCTAATTCATGACCATGGGTATCTTTCCATTTTCTAATGTCTTTCTCTTTCTTCAGAGGTTTGATGTTTTTATTATAGAGGTCTTTAACTTCCTTGGTTAGGTTTATTACTAGATTTTATTTTATTTTATTTTATTTTATTTTATTTTATTTTGAGGCTATTGTGAATGGGAGCGTGTATACGATTTCCTTGTCTGTGTGTTTGTTGTTGATGTATAGAAAACCTATTGATTTGTCCAAATTGAATCTAGGATTTCTTTTTTATTTCTAGAACCTTTCTGGTAGAACTTTGGGGATCTCTAATGTGTTCTATTCTGCCACGTACAAATAGGGATAGTTTGACTTTTTTCCCACTTATATCCCTTTAATTTCCTTCTCCAGGTAGTACTTCAAATGCAGTATTTAAAAGGGGTGGAGCGAGTGAACAGCTGTCTCCCCCCTGATTGCAGCAAGCTTGCTTCACTTAGGATGGTGTTGGCTGTGCACTTCTCACATACAGTCTTCCTTATGCTGAGGTACGTTCCCTCTAGTCAAACATTCCTGTGACTTTTACCATGAAGCCATGTTGGATTTCATTAAATGCTCTTTCTGCATCTATTTAGATGATCATGTGATTTTTTTTTTCCTCCAAAGACATCTATATCAGTGAAAAAGCTGTTTGTCATGATCTAGGCTTAAAGCCCAACTCCATGTCTATATAAATATAAACAATGTTAAGTATAGTTTAAATATATGCAGAGTTTTCCATGAGTGTAATATAAATAGAAAGAGGATTATTTTTACTCTTTTGGGAGCTAACCAACATTTGTTAGCAATGTATCTTAGTCACTGTTCTATCGCTGTGAAGACACACCATGACCACAACAGCTCTTATAAGACAAAGCATTTAACTGGGTGCTGACTCCCCATTTCAGAGGTTTATCATTATGGCTGGGAGCATGGCAGAACTCACGGTACTAGAGCAACAGCTGAAAGCTACATCCTGATCCACAGGCCAAATGAATAACACTGGGTCTGGTGTATACTTTTGAAACCTCAAAGCCCACTCCCAGTAACATACTTCTAACAAGACCACACCTCGTAATCTCTTGTGGGGTCCTCGACTTGCCAGTACTACTACCCCTCTGTCGGTTAGCACATTCAGGTGGAGAAATGATAATAGTACTACTTAATGATCCAGTCTTCTGTCTTCAAATGCTGTCATGTTTGAATACTAGAATGATTTATTGTTTTGTTAAAATTTTCTTTTAAAAAATTCTTCTTCAAATGAAAGTTATGGCATTACATTGCTTAAAAACATATTACATGTGAAGGCAAGGTATAACATCTATGTGACTTTAATATGAAACTAGCAGAGGAGGCACTATCAAACACTCTAAAAGGTGATATGTCTGGTAGCATTTAGAAACAGCTAGTGAAGACAGGCTAGACTAAGTCTCAAGAGCAGAAACACCAGTTGGAGCAGGAGAAAGACAACTCATTCAATGAACTTGTGCTCAAGGTCATTGGTAGAAAGAAAAATGGACTTAATATTGGAGGATAAATGCCTGGTTGCTAGAAACTAGATGAGACTGAGGTTTTCATAGAGCATTAAGAAAAAAAGTGATCTCAGGTATTATGGCTTTATAAAGACCTTTGCTTGATAATTTTTGTTCTATTTCCCTCTGGAAGTTAATCATGTATTATGACCTTCTCAGATTGAAATTATGATTATTTCAATCAGTGACCTTGAATCTGCACATGTAAGGCAAAGTTGTGCTATGCTCAGTTCTCAATCTCTTGCTTTCCTCCAATCTTGGCCAAATTACTCTTCCTTGAGGGTCTTAGTCACTACTCTATTGCTCTGAAGAGACACAATGACCAAAGTAACTCTAAGAAAGGAGAGCATTTAATTTGGGCCTTTCTTACAATTTCAGAGTTTTAGTTCATTACCATTATGGATCAGAGCATGTTGGCATACCTTGCTCTGATGCAGAAGCTCAGAGCTATATCCTGATCTGCAGGCAAAGAGAATAAGTGAGGCTGGTATGGTCTTTTGAAATCTCAAAACCCACCTCTAGTGAAGTACTTCCTCCAAAAAGACCACATGCCCTAATCTTTCTAATCCTTCTCAAATAGGCCCACTCCCTGATGACTGAGCATCTGAGGGTTACTCTTATTCAGACTACTACACTGGGTTTGGTTATATCCACTCTCCTGGTGCTTGCCTTCACCAAAGTTCAGCTTGTGAATATTTCGACACCCTCTTCTACGTAAATGAGACTTGATTAGATCCTTTATGAGACTGATGGTCCTTGTTATCTCTTGTGTTGACAGGAGGAAAGAATTTGGTAGTTATTTAGATCAGGAATAATTTGTTTACCTTAAGACAATATGGGTCCTCAAATGCAACCCCCCTCGCCAAATGAGACTGGGTCATGAGGGACCACATGTCTTTCCCACAGCAGAGAAAAGTTGGTCAGTCTGCTCACCCAGCCCTTTTTCACCAGTGTGAGTCCAGGGGGAACATTTTGCTCTGCTCTTCTTCCATTCGCCAAGGCCCAGCAGAGCTGTTAATCTTCAGTAGATAGTAAATCTGCTATTTGACTTTTTTGACAGCTTCCTTCTCCATCTCCACAGTGCTGATAGAGGCCGTAAACTAACCAGGTGGCATTTTAAAAGTGCCCTTTTTCCTTCCATCCTAAATTATATCTTTTGGGAAATGGATCTATCCTACCTGGCTATAGAAGCTTTCCTTTTCTAATCTCTGCTGTCACAAGCATAGGTGTATTTTAGCCCACTGGGAGACTGCTGCAGTCAGACCTTTTCATCACTGTCACCAAACTCCTTAGAAAAACAGCTTAGGAGGCGAAGAGTCACTTTGGCTGACAGTTCTGAATGTTTCAGAGTTTGCTCCATGGTCTTAGGGCCATAGAGAGGCAGGAACATCCTTGTGCAGAAGCGTCTCCAAGGACAGCTGCTCACCCCAGGGGAGCCAGGAAGCAAAAAGAACTGGGGATGTGGCTAGGTCAAGATAAACCCTTTAAGCCGGGCAGTGGTGATGCATGCCTTTGATCTCAGCACTTGGGAGGTAGAGGCAGGCAGATTTCTGAGTTCAAGGCCATCCTGGTCTACAGAGTGAGTTCCAGGATAGCCAGGGCTACACGGAGAAACCCTGTCTTGAAAAACAACAACAACAACAACAACAACAACAACAACGAAGATAAACTCTTTAAAATCACATCTCAAGTGACCTCTCTCCTCCAATGAAGCCATACATCCCAATTCCCACCAATTCCCAATGATGCCTCAAATGGAGGGTCTGTTCATAGATTAGTCCACTAATGAAGTCACAGTCATCATCTGATCCCTTCTCCAAAGCCTCACCTCTGAACCTTATGTTGAGGACTACATATTCACCACATGTGCCCTCAGTGGCATCTCATACCTCAACACCACCCTTGGCTTTCTTTGCCTTCTCTCTACCATTGCAAGACAAGAGTCTCTAAGTGTTTTTGAAGCCACAGAAATACTTGGACTTTAGAACACGTCTTTTTAGGGGATTAAGACATGCCAACCATAGCCATTTTTGGAAGTACCATGGCAAAAAGCAAAGGAAATGCTTTAGATGCACGGTTCTATTCAAAGCAGTAAACACAGAGATGTTCTAGCTTTACATTTCTGGTTTTGCCACCTTTCAGTTACTGGCTGTTCCCCTCTGTGTGACAGGGAACTGTCCCAGTGAAATGAAAGAGATCATCTGTTGCCATGTCTCATCCTGTGGCTTTGGACACCTGACTTAAGCAAGCAATCAGATTCCCTCCACAGTCTTCAGTTTGGAATTATGACTTGCATATGTAAAGAAAGCAACACTTGAGCTGACTGTATCATGGGCACTACCCAGGACAGGAAGGCATTCTCCTGCTGATGCTTCCCTGGCTTCTCCCCTTAGGTTTGTGTCTGCAGGCTGCCGCTGCAGCCCTTCAATAAATGGCATCTTTTACTTAACTTAGCAAGAGATCCTTTCTATCACTTGCAACAAAAAGAATGCTAACTAACCTAGGGACCATGGCAAAGAATACTAATGTTGTGAAAGATCTGCCACACTTAATGGCAAGGAAATGAAGACAGAGAGTCCATGGGGAAGGAGGCAGACATATGGGTCTATTGGTGACCTTGGCTTTCAAATGAAAAAGTAGGAACCCTGTTTGACTGATATGAATATGGAATGGTGGAAATGCCATGACATGTTTGAAAGTAGGGTATACACACACACACACACACACACACACACACACGTATATATACATATATATGTATATATGTATCATGCATGCTTGGTGACATTATATGGACATGTTCACAAAGCTCAAAGGTAAGCATGGTAGGCCACACAGGGCAGATGAGGAATAGAGGACTTAACCAGACACTTGAAAGTTATAATGATCTTAGAAAACCCACATTGCCTGCCTTTCCCTGAGAAGTTGCTCTCTTTTCCTGGTAATCTCCAATCCCTTTCTCCCAGAAGCAAAGCAAGAAACAGCATATTAATGAGGGTTCAATTTTACATTCTCATGAACACCAACAATAGCCTAATGTTTTCTCAAGCATGCCAGCTCACCTTCCAATGGTATTTGTTTGTTTTAAGTACAACAGGAAAGCTGCTTTGTGGACAGTTCTAGAGGTCACTGGCACCAGCAGAGAAGGAATGGGAGGGTGAAGGAGACTCTCCATCTTCCATGACCTGGCATGTGCCTTTGCAAATCGAGGCCAACATGGCTCCCTGTGGTTAATGGTACAGAACCATATCTAAAAGAACACTATCTCCAGGCCACTGTTACAGAGAGTTAACACTTTCCCCAGTAACTCAGCGTAACAGAGTACCAATATGTAAATGTTGTGGCAATATGTATGATTTGCTAGGTGATCCATTTGGGTTTGTAAGTTTACTGTTTCCAGTTCGATAGGTGATAATTTTGATTGGATTTATGCATCTTATAATCAACTGGGAAATACTTGTGATTCAATAAGATACATGATACAGCAGCATCCATTTCAGTAAGTAATGTCTCTGGGCTGCTGTATACGATGAGGGGATTCATCACATTTTTAAAAGGAGTTCTATATCAAATTTTTAGGACAGTGTGCTTATCTCAGAACAAAGACAAACTATTGCCAGTAACTCAAGCTGGCTAGATTAATCTAGTTTGCAGTAATGCAGTCACTTTGAAGCCCAATTCATGGATGTGTTTGGTAAAATCTAAAATGAAATGAAGATGTTCATACCCTTTGATCAAATGAAGAATGAGCCAATGAGTGCAAATGGACTATTCAGCACCACTCTAGCATCCTAACTACTTGTATTTTATGTAACAGAGAACAGACAAGCAGATACAGTAGCAACCATAGTTGGCTGATGGAGTGTGCATTTAGCAAGCAGTGGTATGAGAAGAAAGCCACAGGAGATTCCTTCCCCCTGACTCTGGTAGGCATGGCAGTGAGACCCTTTCTGGAATGCATAGCCTCTTGATTCCTGAAAAATGCCCTCAGTGAGTTCACAGCTGCCTCTTCCTTGAAGAGAAATCATCACTGCTGGATCCTCACAAAAGTGACAATGACATTTTCAGAGAAATGCACAGGCAGATTCAAGTTTGCAAAGGACTTATATAGTTTTCTCTTCTTGACTATCTTAGCACTCGCACAATAGCAAATCTCTGCACTTTGAAATTCTTACCCACTGTTCTGCAAGAGATCTCCCAAAATATTAATAGTTGTGTACACAGCAAACACATTAGAGAGCTTTCCCTGTTAAGTCGTTTAATTTCAAAATGGCCCCACTAGGTGGACGCTATTATTAACACCCCCACTTTACACCGAGAGGAAAACCAGCTTGCCTAGGGTCTTACAAACAGTGATGAAGCTGTACAAACACTTCACTGAGCAGCTCCTGGAATCTTTAAAACATACATCACTGAAACATGCCAGGCCCAATAGGACAAGTACCACATGGTTCTACTTAAGTGGCACTCAGTGTTGTTAGGGTCATAGGGACAGAAGGTAGACTAGTAGTCTGTCCTGTAATAATGAAAAGCACCAGAAAACTCACTAGGAAAAAAAGAAAATGATTAAATGTGCCATAGAAACACTATCCCCAAACAAAACAAACAAACAAAAAACAAAGGTAGCAATGGTAATTGGATCACTCAGCAAGATAGAATTCAACTTGAAAACAGTTAAATAGAAGAAAATGTCAAAAGTAGAAAATCATAAAAAGCTTTAAGCATGCTGATCTATATGCCTTAGAGCAATTGCAAGACATGTTGATCCAGAAATGTTCAGAATTGAATAAACTGAAGAGATTGAGAGGGGAGGGGGCGATTTTTTTGGCAAAAAGAAATGACACAATCGGAGGTCACAGCCAGGCAATAGCAAGACCACTTTGACTAACACTGGGAATGTGTGCAGAAGGAAGCTGAGAAAATAAGATTATAATGATAGGGCAGATTGCCTGTTAGGAAAAGAAGTCTAGACCTTTCCTCCAGGAAACGTGATGAAGAACAAGAAGAGGTGTGGTCAAAGGTGCTCTTTGGGGCAGTCAGCATACTGCAGCTCGGAAGGCTGATAGGGAAAAAGGAAGCATTCGAAGAGCTAGCCAAATGGGTCCTTGTGTCCTGAGCCACTGCACACTCTTGTGTCATCCCTGGCAAAGGAGAGTTTGGAAGTTGAACTCAATGATGCATATTGTATAATAGTCTTCTGAAATTGGAAGTGCCATAAATATGCAGTGCCAATATTAATTATTCTCATTCGTTGTATAGTATTATATTTAAATACTTGGAGTTTCTAAATTACGTTCTTAAATTGATGTCTGTAATTCTTATCCCGAGGTAATTGGAAGCTTTGAAGTTGATCAAAGTGAATTCTATTACCAAGGAGCTGAGAACAGCCAGGATATGAGCAATTACGGAGCCTATCCAAGCATATTTACTTTCTCTTCTATGCTTTGAACTGCATCCCACTTTCTATGCAGGGTCAGATCTGGGAACCATAGGAAGTCAGGATGGTAGTGTCTTTTCTGGGAGAATCTGTCCTTTCTAGGATATTAAATTAGTTTTATAGTCTTAAGACATTCTTGATAACCTAAATTTTTGAGGAAATGTGAGTCTTCACTCTGCAGTGGTCAAGATATGCAAAGGCACAAACAGAGACAACTGGATTTTCCTGGTTTTAAAAACCACAGTTAGTTTGCACCCCTACCTGCCCCCCACCCAATCATCTGCACCAGTAGAGGGGAGAGAAGATGGAGATAATCCCACAGCTGATCACAGAGGAGCACATTGCTCTCCAGTTTGGGACTATATTCAATTACGTTCTTTCCCTGCAGCAACATCTTTGTAATTGTGTGCTCTCTAAGTTACTGTTCAGAAAAGTTGGCTACCCTTGGCCACACACTAATTTGTAATGGGAAAAAATGGCTCAGGTGGGTTGGCGGGCAGAGGTTTAACAGCCTGGGATTAACCAGCAGCCGCAGGAAATTACTAGTGGGTACTTTACATAGTGATCTTTGAAGGTATTTTTCTTAAGCATATACTTTGTGTTGGGAGCCAACTGTACAATGTCTATGATTTCTATGATTATATGTAAGAGAGAAAGAGAGAGGGAAATTCTATGATAATTTTATGGCAATTTGTTAACACTGAAAGGGAATTACAAAGGAACCTTTAGGGACTGAAGTCTCTTTGACCCCTTTCTAGCTTTTAATATGTGAAGACTTTTACTTCTAAAGGAAAAAAAATCAATCCTTTAGGATCAGTAAGTGATTGAAACGTCACATAGCAGGAAGAGAACACATAAGGAAAAGGCATATCATTTCTCAAAGATTCATGAAGAATTATAATATTTAATTGATAATGTCTGGGAAAAGACACACAACGGGTTATCAAACTAAAGCTGTCTTAGTTTCAAAATGTCACTAAAACCAAAGAATAAAAACAGATCTAAATAATTATCTTTCTGGCTTCATCAAGCACTCTCCAGAGGTACTGAGGATCCTTCAGAAAGGGCTATAGCAGAGCCGTGAAGGTAGCTTTCCTAAGGCGAGACTCATTCAACGCACCCTGCTTGTTCTGACCCCAGAAGTTCACACATGTGGGAAACTTCACTGCACGATTTGTGGCAGTGGAGGTATGCATTTATTCAGGTTCTCCTCCTTTTGATAAAAATGGGGCTGGAGATAGCTGAGTTCTTAGTTCTCTTGCAGAAGACCCTAGCTTGTTTTCATCTCTCACCAGGTGGGTTTTCAACCATCTATAATTCTAGTTCCTGGGGATCTGATGCCCTCTTCTGACCTCTGTCAGTATCAGAAATATACACACTGCACACATGCACACACAGGGAAAACACTCATACACACAAAATAAAAGAAATAAATCTTTTAAAAAAGAGAAAAAACACAAAAGGAGGAACCTACTTATACTTCACAACATCCATAAAAATAATTTAGAGGAAATTATAACCAAAGTCTATATACATTAACTTTCTCTGAATAGTCAGGGGGAGAGATGAGTAGCCTGTTCATAGGTTTCTCTGACCCGCTCCAGAAAACCAACGATTGCATCACTGTTGATACTTGGTAATAGCAATCAGCAGATAAATCAGCTTACCAAAGCCTTGTATTGGAGATGAATGCCCTTCTGTTGAGCCATCATTTCTGGCCCATATCCCCCAATGCAAGGGTGTACTTGACACTGACAGACACTGACAGACAACTGGAATCATGTGTCCCCCCCTACTTGATTGGAGGAGCTGATAAGGCCAAAGCCGAAAGTTCACCCAAATCTCACATTTTCTTTCCTGGTTTCAGGTGTGCAGACTGAAGAAGCACCTGTAAGCAGAGCTGGCAGAACTCAAGTGCCTGCCCCCAGAGGCAAAAGAATGGGACAGACAAACAGAGATGAGAGGCCAGAAGGACAGGACAAAAGCAAAGCAAGAGCAGAAGAGCAAGCATACTGGTACCATTCTGGCTCTGCAAAAATTCTGCTGTCCTTGCTAAAACTGGATTACTGGCGATACTTTAATGTCCTTGCAACAAACCTCTCTTTAATTTGTCTACTTTATGTAGATATTTTTCTCTTGTTGCCATGCATAACGAAACTGTTCACTATGTTAATTTTCAAGAATTCTGAAGATAGTAACGACTTACACTTTCCTGCCAGAGTTCCAAACCTGACATCAAAAATGCTGTCACAAAAACCTTTGGCTTAAATCCCAAGTCCGTTTAGACAAACAGCACAGAAGTACTGTTAGCACACGGCCCAGACTCAGCTCATCTCACTCAAACGCAAAACCGTGAAAGTGGCCAAGAAATTTTAAATTAGCCATTTTAAAGTTGCTGATTGGACATAAAACAATTAGTCGATAAAAGTCCCTCAACCTATTGTGATTTTAATCGACAGGTAGAGAATGAGGAACGCAGTAGAACAAGGGAGCAAACGTGGTCCAAAGCAATAAAGAAAGCCGGAAGCTTCTTGGATCCAAAGCATGGGCTATTCCAAAGGTTGGGGTCTCAGTAAGAGGCGTAATCTCCCATTTGACCTGTTAAGAGGTAGTTTTAGAGAAAATAGTGAATTGTTGGGACCTAGCTGAAAGGTTAGAGCCTAGATAAAGTGTTAAGGCCAGCGTAACTGTTACCTGGCTACCCTGCCATTGTAAGGAAACCTTCTCATGTTTCATCTGTTACTAGAAAACTTTTTAACGCCAAGATTGGGTATATATTTTGTTATGTTCTGAGCCCTTGGAAGCCAATCGTGATAGAGTCAGTAGAACTGCTTTGTAGTTACCCACAATAAGCTTGGACCTGAACCAACCACCCAGCAGCACCTCTGCACAGGTGTCTGAGCTGCCCCTGGGATGGACCCCGACGTCAGAGATAGAGGAAACTGTTTGGAATAAGACTTCCATTTTCAGAAGTGGTTGAGAAAATTAAAGTTCCCAAGACCTCCTGGGAACTAACATCCTACTTGGCAGGGAGAGACACGTATGTGGGTAACTGACATCCTGGTTGGCAAGTTAAGACAGGAATGTTAGACAAGTCCCATCATGGTAGACAACTTAGGACATAAATATTAGACAAGATAAGTCCCCTGCCACAATTGAATATCCCAAGCAATAGAAAGAAATAGGCATAATGACCAACAAAGACATGTTCCTAAGGAAATCCCCTTATCCCTAAATCCTGATTGGTTAAATAACTTGGCACAGATGTGTGTGGATTTGGGGTTTGAAATCTCTGTAGGATCTTAACTGGGGGTCATGGTTCAGTTCCGGAATCTGGACCATGGCTCTGGTCAGTCAGTCTTGGGGCTGTATACTCAATAAACTCCCCCTGACTGACTGAGGTGCTTGTGCATGTGGTCTGTGAGGTGATCCCTGGGCCTGAACAAAGCAGGGCAAGGCAGGGACGCTTAAGCATTGAACCACTGAACGATGAAAACAATTAGGGGTTGTATGGAAATACTGGGTGCTGGTTAGTTTTGTCAACTTGCCACAACCCAGAGCCCCTAATAGAGGAAGAGAAAACCTTCAGCTAAACAACTGTCCTCATCAGACTGTCCTGTGAGAAACTGTCTTGATGGACAATTGGTGTGGGCTGACCCAGCCCACCGTCGACAGCCTAAGGCCTAGGGAGGTGGGCCGGCCTGGTCTGCGTAAGAAGACAGTCTTCGAGAGCAAGAGACAGCAAGCAGTGCTTGTCCATAGTTCCTGCCCTGACTTCCCTCGGTGATGAGCCATGACTAGGAAACATGAGCTGAAAGAAACCCTTTCTTACCCACAATGCCTTTGTTTATCCTGATGATCACAGCAGCAGATAGCAAACTAGAACAAGGGGAGCATGAGGGGAAATAGAAAGGAAGAGAATAATACAAATAATTCAAGGGGAGGGAGCTAAGATATAGAGAACTCAGGCAAATTATTCTTTTTTTTATTTACTTTATTTTATTTTTTAACTTTATTGCATTATGATGAGAAAAGTTACATGATTTCAATTTAT
>JADRCD010215642.1:0-19646 GCA_019843815.1 Montemys delectorum
GGCTGTCCTCTGAGAGGCTCTGACAGCACCTAAGACAAACGCAGATACTCACAGCCAACCATTGAACTGAGCTCAGGGAACCTAATGGAAGAGTTAGGAGAAGGACTAAGAAGCTGACCGCATAGGAAGAACAACAGTATCAACTAATCGGACCCCTCAGAGCTCCCAAAACTAAGCCACCAGAGCATACATGGGCTGGTCTGCGGCCTACACTACATATTTAACAAAGGGCTGCCTTGTCTGGCCTCAGTAAAGGGGATGTGCTTGGTCCTGTGGAGCCTTGATGCCCCAGAGAAGGGGGATGCTAGAGGGGTGAGGTAGGAGTCGGGGTGGGGGGGAGACACCCTCTTAGAGGTGAAGGGGAGAGGGATGGAGTGGGAGGCTTGTGGAGAGGGATAAGAAAGGGGGACGATGTTTGAAATCTAAATAAATAAAATAATTAATATTTTTTTTAAAATGCAACAACAAAACCCCTCCCCTCAAAACACTTTCATGCTATAGACTGCCTGCGGATTTCTCCGGTGTCATCCCTTTCAGCCCATTCCCAAATAAACCTGCCTGTTTTTCTTCTAATTCAGCTGAACTGGCTTATTTCTTCAGAGGAGAAAACATATATCACCTTGATGCTAAGAACCCTGGAGGAGGTGAGCCCCCAGCCCAGTGGCCTGGGTCCTTCCTGGCCACGTGGGGACTGCTTCTCTCCCCTTCTCTCTACCTGATATGGATCAACTTTGGACTGGGTGAGTAACCTGTTCCCAGCTGCTGCCTAATCCTCTGGGTCCAGGACCCACTGGGATGGGCTCTCTGCCAAGTTATAGCCTCACCAGGGCTAGCCCATTCCATAACAAAGGCCAGGTCTTTCTTCTGGGTAGCCTTCTGAGTAGTTTCTTTTGATCTGAGGCTAACCCTTGACCCCAGGCTATCACTCCCATAGTTTCAGGTTCTGGAAAAGGCTGGGAAGATAAACACTGCCAGGTCTAAAATCAAACCCAGACGATCTTGGGCAAAATGTATCCAAATTGGGTTTGTCTCAGAACTTGTGTCCAAAATGCCTGGTTTCTCCTTTGCTCTGTGGCCTGGCCTCAGAATACTCTAGGTAGCCAATCTAAATAGCCACTGGAAGGCATTTTAGACTTTAACACTCTCCATGACCTTCAGATTTTCTGCTGGTTTATCGGCAAGTGGACTGAGCTCCCCTAAGTTCAGGGTTTTGGGGAACTGTACTCCTGCTCCTCCTTCTGTAGTCAATGCCCAACAGTCCAAGTCTTGTTAGCCATGGTTACAGCACCCCAAAATGGCCTTTTATTCGAGGAGACTTGGACCCCGAGTCATCTGCCATGACTTAGCTGCCCAAGTCATTGGGTTCCCCTCTTTCCCATCCCCACTTGCTCTTTCTGCTACACCACTATGTGTTTCACCTAGTACCCACTCTTTCCTCCTCCCCACACCTTCCCCCTCCAACACAGGCCAAGGGCCAGCCTCTTCCCCCTTACCCACCTCCTTCCTCCTCTGTCTCTTCTCTCACTGCCCTCCTTCTTCCTCACTACCACAACCTCCATATCAGCTGGAAGCCAGAATGCCCCATTACAGGTTTGTCCTCTGTGGCCAGCCCTACTAGTGCAGGTACCAAAGACCCTGCCAGCCTTTGAGCTTCTTGGCTTGGGGGAGAACTGATAGCTCTCAGACTTTGGGACATCCATCACCCTTACCAAGTCTAGGATAATCCTGCAGGTAGCAGGTAAGTCCATTTCACTCCTGATAGACACAGGGGCTACCTTCTCTTCACACTCCGTCCCACGGTCCCGTCACCAGTTTCTTTCACAGGTGTGGACGGAACTTCCTCCTTTCCACCTAAGACCCTGCTACTCTCCTGCATTCTTGCAGGTCAGTTCTCACGCTCTATTCTGCTCATGCTGTTCTGCCCAGTTCCTTTATTTTTTGACTGTGATATCCTCTGCCACCTTGGAGCCACCTGCTCCCTGACCTCTATATCTTCTTTCTCTAGTTGCCTTACATATCTCTACCCTAGACTGTTCTGTCCCTATCCTACAGAATCTGGTCACCACCCCCTACCACACACACACATACACACACACACACACACACACACACACACACACACACACACACAAAAGTATGGGCTATCTCCACACTGGGAATTGCTATCCACCACCAGCTGGTGCTCATCTACCTTAAGGACCCCTCTTCCTTCCCCTCCAGACCTGTTTCCCATCTCTAAAACCATCCCCCATGGTCTAAAGCCTATCATTACCTACCTCTTATCTCAGCAGCTCCTAATTCCTACTGACTCACCTTGCATCAGTTCCACTCTCCCAGTGCATAAGCCCTCGGTTGCCTACTGCTTAGTACCGAACCTCCACCTCATTAGTCCCAACCCATCTCGTGGGTACCAACCTTTACACCCTTCTTTCTAACATTCCTCGCACAACTTCCCACCTTCCCATCCTGGGCCTAAAGGACACATTTACTGTCCCCTATACTCTGACTTGTATTTTCTTTTTGCCCTCACTTGGGAGGACCCTGATACATGGACTTTGAGATAGGTCACATAGGCAGGTCTCCCTCAGGGCTTCCAGGATAGTCCTCACATTTTTGGAAACCTTTGGCTTGGGACCTTTCCTTGTACACTTTAATCCTCACACACTTCTTTATAATGTAGATGACATTTTACTGTGTATCCCTACTCTGTCTCCTTTGCAACAAAACACTGCTTCATTCCTAAACTATCTTGGTTCCCTGGGTTACTAGTCTTTCTGTCTCCTCAGTTGTGTTCTCCAACTGTTATGTACTTGGGACTCAGCCCAGGGTATAAGACCCTCACCTCTGACTGAGTTCAAGCCTTGAAAGATGTGCAGCCCCCACCACAGCAGACCAGATTCTTTTACTTTTGAGCCTGGTGGGATTCTTCAGATATTGGATCCCCAATTTTGCTATTACAGCTAAGCCACTATATCAGGCAGTCACTATACCAGGCAGTCAGAGAGACCCGCCCATGGGGCCCCTCACCCATTCAGTCACAGTCCTCAGTCACTTCTCTTTACTGCTGGATGCCCTGCACTGGCCCTCCCAGACTCCACTCACCCCTATCACCTCTTAACAGACAAGAGGATGGGAGTGGCCCCAAGGTGTTTTAGCTCAACTTGTCATAGACTCAACCTCCCATCAGGCCATAGACTTTTCATCCAAACAGCTAGATACCTACCTTGTATGGATGGTTGCCATGTTTGAGAGCCCTAGCATCAGCAGAACTCGCCCAAGTAGCTCTCAAGATTACCCTGTTCCAGCCTATCATGGTATACCCCACCCATTGCTTCTCAGATCTTCTGAATCATTTCTTTCTTTCCCTCCTCGGGCCCTAATAAGTCCAAGCCTTTCATCTCTTGTTTCTAGAAAGCTACCAAAATACCTTGCTCTCCAGTCGTGCCCTAAACCCTGCAACCCTCCTCTCTGTCCCATTCCCCTCCGATGCACCCTCTCACTCCTGACCAGAGGCTATGGGGGCTCTACACTCACCCCAGCCTGGTCTTCTAGACCAATCCCTCATAGATTCCCCAAATCACTCTCCGTGGATGGAGAAACCACCAGGAAGCTTATGCTGTGGTCCCCTCTACTGAAACAGTTGAGGTAAACCTCCTCCCAGGGTGACCTCTTCACAGAACGCTGAGTTAATTGTCTTAACCAGGGTGCTTCAAATAGCCAAGAGCCAATGGGCCAACATCTATACTGACCTTAAATATGCCTTCTTAAGAGCCCATACTCACTTCACCCTTTGGAAGGAAAGGGACTTCCTTACCACCAAGAGCACACCCATTGTCAATGGCCCCGTTATGGCCAAACTTTTGGAGGCTCTCCAACTCCCAACAGAGGTGGCCATAATTCTCTACCAGGGGCACCAGACCTCCATGCAGTGGCTCTGGGTAATGTTAGAACTGACTTAGTGGGCTGAGGTTTGGCTTCTACCTCCTCTAGACCCACGGAACACATCCTCTTCCTGACACCTTCCTACAAACCTCAGTACCAGCCAGAAAGGAAAAAACACAGGCAAAAGATAGATGGCTTCATCTAAATAACTGCCTTCTTCCCCTAAGGCAGGCGCCTTCTATCTTCTCCGATGTCTACCACTCTACATTGGCCCCCAAGGCCCGATTCCAATTTCTAGAGTCCCTTTTTGATCCCACTGACCTCCGAGCCCACATTTTACAGGTCTACACTTCCTTCCAGATGTGTGCCAAGACCAACCAACAGAGGGGCTCTCAGGAGATGTCCACCTCTGCACTTGCTCTGAGTACAGCAACCTGGCAAGACTGGCAGATTGACTCCACCCACATGCCCACTCATAAAAAGCTCTGCTATCTCCTAACCATTGTTGACACTTTTTTTTTTTTTTTTGGTTTTTTTGAGACAGGGTTTCTCTCTATAGCTCTGGCTGTCCTGGAACTCACTCTGTAGACCAGGCTGGCCTCAAACTCAGAAATCCGCCTGCCTCTGCCTCCCAAGTACTGGGATTAAAGGCGTGTGCCACCACTGCCCGGCTATTGTTGACACTTTTACAGGTTAGATAGAGTCATTCCCCACCTCCAGGGAAACAGCGGACAGAGGTAGTAGCAGCTCAGGTGCTCCTCAAACATAATTCTTTGGTTTGGCGTGCTGCAGACCACCCAAACAGACAATAGTCCAGCCTTCACCTCTGTGGTCAGTGAGTTTCAGTATGAAGCTTTCAATATCTCCTGGAAACTTCACATCCCCTATCACTCACAGTCCTCTGGAAAGGTTGAGAGAGCCAACAGACTCATCAAACAGCAGCCTACTAAGCTCTCTCTGGAGCTCAAGTTATCTTGGCGCTCCCTCCTCCCCTGACTCCAAGCCAACCTTTGAGTCCTTTGGAACTCCTATATGGGAGGCCATTCTTCCTCAGCCATCACCTCTTGGCCAAACCCCTTGCTGGCCCTGTACCTGCTCTACCTCCTTCCTATGGTCTCTTTTCTGCAGGATGACAACTACCTGTCTGCTCCCAAGCTAGAGAATCCAACTGCTCCTGAGTCAGCCCCACTCTCCCTGGGGGACCAAGTACTCCTCAAGCAGAAATCTCCCAGGTAATGGTCAACCAGATGTTCCTTCACCCAGACTCCCTGATGAGCACTGACCCACCCACTCTTGGCCCCCTCACCCAATGAGGTCCCTTTTTAGCAGGAAGTAGCCAGACATGAACTGGCACCCATACATCCAAAGAGGTCGGGATGTTCAGTTGGAGTTCCCCACTTGCACCCCTCCTCAACAGGGTCCAGCAAATTCCATGCCTCCCTCTCTCTCCAGCCCCATCCGTTCAGAAAGCCTCCCAAACAGAAGAGGTGACAAAATAGTCCAGTGCTGCATTCCTGACATTCCTGTCCCAACCCCCTTCACTTGAAGTCACCAGCCACGCCTGGTGCCAGACCATCTCTCATCCCCAGACCATCTCCTCTGAACACAAAACACACACAAACCCAGTGTGTGGCAGACACATTTTATTTTGCCTACAATCTATAAAAAACTTCCATGCCATAGTCTGCCTAGGATTTTTTCCCTTCTGGTCCCCTGAGACTGGTGAACTCTCCTGGGAACCCATTCCCAGGGAGGCCAGCCTTTTTTGTATTTAATTCAGCTGAATTGGCTTATTTCTTTGGTGGAGAAAGCCTATCAGAAGTATCTTTAGAACCTTAGTTGTATAAGTACATAATAAAACGCCAGTGTTGTCAGTGGCCTGATGGTGAGCCTCGCCTGTTCTAATCTAGGTAGGTTATCTGGATTTCTGCTACAATTATCTAAATGGACATTTGAAAGGGGGCAGGGCCTAGCTTCTGTCCTTAAAATTAATTTGGAAGTATCCATTACTTTAGAGCAGCCATAGGTCTTAAAAAGATAGGTCTAGGCCAAGGAGGCTGGTAAAGTGATCCTATGACATGCATGAGAACCAAAAGTTGGACCTCAAAAACTTACCATAAAAAGCCAGGTGGGTGTATTGGCCCACATGTAACCCTGGCTTGAGAGAGGTGGAGGTAAGGACGTCTTACCACCGCTGGCTCACCAGACTAGCTAAAAAGCAAACCTTAATATATGTGATGGAAAATGAAACAAACAAACAAACAAACAAACAAAAAACCCAGTAACACCAAATTTTAACATCAGGACTCTGTTGTGTAACAATTTCCTCCTAGATTAAAACATTTTATCCTGTAGGAAGCTACTTAAAGGGGGGGGGGGTGGTAACCAACTCAAAACAGATTCAGGAAGTTACTGAAATTGACCAGATTTACTAACCCCTCCCTGCTAGAGTAAGCAATAAAAGCTGAGAGTACTACTTAGATGAGTGAGGCCAAGCCACAGAGAAGATTCTCAGACAAACACAGCTACAAAGGAGACTCTCAGCCAGACCAGGTGCCCGGGAAGAGCAGAAACCAGCTGTGTGCCTAGAATCAGCCTAGAAGAAGTTTAGACACTAACAGAGGCACCTGGAAAAGACACTCTCCAAACTGCTGAGGTGCCTGCAGGCTGTGTACTGCCCTCCAGGCTCCCAGTTTCATGAGCTGTCATCTATGCTGGATAGGCTTTGGTGATGTAGCTGTCTGAATCATTTCTACTCCTGTAAGCAACCCCTTACCCATATTCCTGTTAATAACCCCAATACAACTCATGATTTACCAAGCTGGACTTTGGTGGTATCTGTACTTTGGTCTATTGTGGGCTCCTTATCTGGGGTGAGTAAACATGGATAGCATCTCCCTGTATTTTGTTACACAACAGCCTCCCTGCTTACAGACATACATGCAGTCAAGCAGGGGTCAGGGGTGGGGAATCTCTTTCCATTTAATCCTGGGCTAGAGTAAGTTAGATGCAAACAACGTCTTAAATGAAATATTGTTTGTCAAGAACATACTAGAAAGATAACACAAAATTTCCCAAACCTATTATTATTTTGCATGGCATATCTCATGAGCATAAGCAGAACGTGCCTTAGGGAAATGAAGTTTTTCTTTCCCCAGAGTCACCATGGTGGCTCTATTTCAAATTATAGTAATCATTCCATATCTAAGGAATTGGTTCTAGAATACTTTTCCATACCCAAACATGTTAAAAACTCTTTTATAAAATGACAGGGTTAGAGGTCTGAAGGTGTTCAAGACATGGGCAGTTTTGGGTATGCATGTGCACTTAAATGGTTGGAACCCCTGCTCACCCCTGCACAAGCTGGGAAACCCTGTCAGCTCCCCCCTTAACTCCCAATACCTGCACAGGGAAAGCTCCTCTGCTCCGAGTTTCTGGCAACCCACCCAAGAGCACCGGCCCAGGGCCTCAGTTTTTTGAGCATATATGGTCATAATCCCACCTCCTAGGTGACAAGTCACCACTCCTTGCTTGAGCTCTATAAAATCGCCTTGCTTTAGTACAGGTGCAAGATTCTACTGACCTCCTGTGAGATTGGTGAACCCTCCTGAGAGCTGACTCTCAGTACACCTGCCTTTATATTCTTGATTTGGTTTGAATTGGCTTATTACTTTGGCAGAGAAACCTGTTATTAACTAAGTGGCATATTCATAAATACATGTTCACGTGTCTGTGCAGTTGTCAGTGCATATGCATTTATATGGGGGTGAGAGATCAATAATATCTTTCTTTCTTTTGTTTTTTTTTTGTTTGTTTGTTTTTTGTTGTTGTTTTATGTTTTTTCAAGACAGGGTTTCTCTCTATAGCCCTGGCTGTCCTGGAACTCACTCTGTAGACTAGGCTGGCCTCAAACTCAGAAATCCACCTGCCTCTGCCTCCCAAGTGCTGAGATTAAAGGCGAGCCCCACCATTGCCTGGCAATATCTTTCTCTTTAGCTTATTTTTTAGGCAGACTCTCACTGAACTTGGATTTCACTGACTCAACTAAAGACTGGCTGGTCAGCAAGTATCAGGACTCCTTCTGTCTCCATCCCTCCAGTGCTGTGATTGTAAACAAGACCTACAATGCTTGGAGTTTTATGTAAATTCTGGTGATTGAACTCAGGTCTTCGTGCTTGTAAGTGCTTTACTGACCAAGCTATCTTCCCAGACACTAAAAGATTATTTTCGGCCTGGCGAGATGGCTCAGTGGGTAAGAGCACTGACTGCTCTTCCAAAGGTCATGAGTTCCAATCCCAGCAACCACATGGTGGCTCACAACCACCTGTAATGAGGTCTGATGCCCTCTTCTGGTGCATCTGAAGTCAGCTACAGTGTACTTATGTGTAATAATAAATAAATCTTTGGGCTGGAGCAAGCAGGGATTGAGAGAGCAGGGTTGACTAGAGCGAGCAGAGGTCCTAAAATTTCAATTCCCAGCAACCACATGAAGGCTCACAATCATCTGTACAGCTACAGTGTACTCATACATAAAGATAAACAAATAAATCTTAAAAAAAAAAGATTACTTTCTATATGCAATTGGTTGAACCCAAGATTCAGAACCTGTGAATACAGAGGACTATTTTTCTTTAACTGTGAAGGTCAGAAAAAAAAATTGTCTGTGTCAAGACTAGGCTCCTCTGGACTTCCCAAGAGCAGTTTACACACTACTGGCTCCCCTGTCAACAACATAACTTCTATGTTGACATACTCTTCCCACCTACAGCCCTTCCCAGCTCTCCTTACCTCTGCACAAGATGTTTTTCTCTGTTCATTATCTCTCCCCTAGGTGCACTAACCTGGGTGGTGAATTACAGCATAGATGGGGGCCCTCTGTTAGCCATTTTTCTAGTATCGGGGCAAAGCTCCGACCAGGTTTCTCAAAGGCTGTCTAAAAATGAAGTCGGTGTGGCTCTACATTTTCTGATCACCCCTTTACTCTACCTTGACAGCAAACCTTCTATTTTATGTTACTCATACTATGTTTTGTGTAAGACTGGAAAAATAATTTCTCATCCAAGCAGTTTGAGAAGCATGCATTTAAATGGTCATCCATCTTCAGGCATGTAGTGTTAGGCAACCACGGTGGAATGAGGGTAGGACAAGCAAGTCTTCCATATTTCTGGGTTCCTTCTCACTGAGTCTTAAATTCTAGGACCAAGCCTGCCACCTGTCAAAAGACAGGCAGGGAGATTCAGCTCCGCCCCTCAGAGACGTGAGGTCACATGACTTGCTACCTTTTGTTCTCACTCTCAAAACTGGTGTCTAGCTCTGCCATGGACCCCACAGTAACCATAACTGGATCTCTGATTTGACTTTGCAGTGTCCTCCTCTTCTTCCCCTCATGCCAGAGTTTTATGACCTGACATCCTAACAGCCATCCTGAAAGTGACTTGTACCAGTTGCCTGATCACAGCACTGTCAAGCTCCCATAGACATGATTTCTGGAATCCAAGCCATCTCTGGCTCACACATTCACTGCCTCCACTTTTCCAGAGCCTCTATGTGTGTGCGGGAGCAGTTCCTCTATCCTCAAGGTCTTCCAGTGTCTTTAACCTTCATTGATTTAGTTCTAACCTTGAATTCAACAATGAGTGCTCGGGTCTATGGACTTTGTAAAATCACTAATGGGCTAATGAACCTAAGAGGTGAACTAAATCAACTAAAGTTAAATTAATGTGGTTAGTGACTTTTGCATTGAACAGGGTGGACAGAACGTTTTCATTATCACAGAAAGTTCTATCAGAGAGTAATACTACATACACCCACTTTATTCAGAACAGTTCCAACTGTACTCACATTAAAATGTTTTAGGTGATTTTAGGTAGCTTGCAAACCCTCTGCCTCCCAGTACCACCTATAACCCTCAAGTCATTGGTTAGGAATCCCTTTCTGATGTAGGCAAGGAGTATGTAGCCATCCTGAACTTTTCAGCAGAAAAGAGGGTCAGAGAAATCCCAGCTCAGATATCGGCTACACTTTCCTTGACACAGATTCTCTTTTTTTTTTTTCAGGGGAGAGTGCGAACACAGTCCCCCACTACCACAAATTATGCAGTTGACTTTCCCGAATTTGGGGAAATTGCAGGGGTCAGCACATCCAGAATACAATGGATAAGCATCGCCCTGGGAAAACCACCTTCGTGATCATGGTATCTCCCCTGCCAGGTGAGTATACAAATTCTTAAATACATGAGAACATGAGAGTTCAACAAGTTTTCTGCAAACTTAAACAACCTGGCTTTGGGTTAAATTGTCCTACTCTGGGCTTGAGAGATGGCTCAGCAGCTAAAAATCACTGGCTCTTCCAAAGGACCTAGGTTCGATTCCCAGGACTCACATAGCAGCCTATAACTGTCTGTAACTCCAATTCTAGGGGATCCAATGACCTCTTCTGTCCTCTGCAGACACTACACACACACACACACACACACACACACACACACACACACACACACAGTGCACAGATAAAACACAAATGATTCAGCAGTTAAGAGTAGTGGCCTGAGTTTCTGAATGCAGAGGTCCTGAGTCCAGAGGTCCTGAGTTCAAATCCCAACCACCACATGGTGGCTCTCAACCATCAAAAATGGGATGCCTTCTTCTGGCATGCAGGCTCTACACACAGACAGAGCACTCCTATACATAAATAAATAAATGAATCTTTAAATTTGCTATGCAGCCTTATCTATTCATCCATTAGCCTAAAGTTTACTATACTCCAACTTTACCCTCACACTGACCTAGTCAAGAGGGCACAGGAGCTAACATAACTGCTAAATTTGTCAGTGATGATCCACAAACTTACCTAAAACGTTGCCACTCTTCAATGCTCAGACTCTAATCTACCTTTCTTATAAACAGTTTGACTTATATTTAGATAGCTCAGATTATAATTCCCCTACTTTCAAGATAAATTTTAGGGCATTTTGTACTCTTATCTCTTATCTCCAGATTGTTTTTTTTTTTAATTTATGTTTTAAATAACAAAATGGGGGATTTCACCCAAGGTAAAAATTTCCAAGGATTACCTAAAGCTACTTCCTTTGTATGATTATTGGCATGAGCAATCCTAGATCTAGGTGGTATGTGTGTGTGTTTGTGTGTTTGTGTGTGTGTGTGTCTCTGAGTGTCTCTGTGTGTCTCTGTGTGTGAGTGAGTGAAGGTGCTTATGAAGGCCAAAGGCTGGAGTTACAGGCTATCCAATGTGGGTGTTGGGAATTGAACTTGGGTCTTCTACAAAGGCAGTATGGACTCTTAATCACTGACCTACTTCTCTGGCCCAATGCTTATTATGTTTTAAATAAAAAAATCTAAATAATTTCTTTTTTGTTGTTTTTGTTTTGTTTTGGTTTGCTTTTGGTTTTGGTTTTTTCTTTCTTTTTTTTTTTTTTAACAGTGCCTAAATCTTTATTTTTCAAACCTACATTTTTTTTTCAAATTAGACAGTTTTACACAAAAATGACACAAAAGGAAACTTAAATTACCAATAGTTTACATGTAAGCTTGATTCCAGTCTTAATGAAAAGTAGAACAGAAACAGAAACCCTCAGGCAAGCTTCCACTTGTTACACTCCCGTTCTGTGACTTGCAGCTGTTAGCGCTCCTGGAATCTTCGATTGTCTGTTGCTTTCCGTATAACAGGCTACAAAGCTCACAAACCCACAACTACAGCTCACTGAAGGGGACACAAAGACAGGTATGCACCATCAGTCGCCTGCTGTGACACACTGGACCAGTTTTTCAATATCAACTGCAGAAACCCTAATACAGCAATATAAGACTTTTTTTTCCTTTTTTTTTTTTTTGTCTTTTTTCTTTTTTTTTTTTGCCACCCACTAGTGGCAACCAGTGATGCAATGACAGGAGGGGTTCACAGAGACATCATGACACTGACTGGTTTTGGTTTTTTCAAGACAGGGTTTCTCTGTGTAGCTCTGGCTGTCCTAGAACTCTGTAGACCAGGCTGGCCTCGAACTCAGAGATCCACCTGCCTCTGCCTTCCAAGTGCTGGGACTAAAGGCGTGCACCACCACCGCCTGGCCCTAAATAAGTTCAATAGCTTGTGATTGGTTGATGTATCTTTTAATGTATTGAGCTGCTCTTTCTTCCCTTGATTTTATTGCTATGCATTAAAGAAATCCAGTTATTTGTCTAGAACTCTTGTGGGGCAGCTTAACATCCATAAAACTTCAGGACTTTGCTCTTGAAGTATTTCTCTCTTTCCTCTTTTTGGGGTTTTACCAAAACCCAGGCTGACTTCCAGTCAGTGTTCCTGCTTATCTTCTCCGTCCTGAGCTTTCAGACATGAATAACCACATCTATGTCCAAATCAGGCATATTTATCTTTACATTTTAAGTCATCATATGACTTAAATGCATCAATACAAATACCCCATATCTTGTGTTAGAAGCACTCCAAATCACATTTAGTTAATGTACCTTTCCAGTCAAGCCTTTATTTTTGAAGAAAATGAACAAAGAAAAAAAACTTTATTTCCTCTAGATATCCACTAGAGGACGATATTTCCTTTATTATACTTCTCATAATGGGTATTAAATCTATCAAACGGTTTTTCGTGTTTTCTGACAAGTCGAACCTCTAATTTAACTTCTAATTTCGCGTCTATAAAATGTGACTCTGTTAATTTGATGGATTATGCTTTGCACAGTACTTCCGTCCTTGACTCTGTTTCCAATTCTAACCATCAGGAGGCAACGTCTCATGTACCCCAGGAAAGGAAAAATTAAGTAAAACTGCCAAATAAAAAGCCACTTTATGGAGAAAGGGATCATTAATTTAAGGAAAGAGACAAACCAGACTTTTCTAGTTCGTATCCAACTCACGGCCCAAGGTCAGAACTGTAAAGTACAGCACAAAGGAGCCATTCAGGAGCTGGCGAAGAGGACTTGGGAGGGACATTGTGCACAATCCGCGCTTTGATTTTGCAGTTCTGCTGGAGGGGGCTGGTGCCCGCTTGTGCACGTGCCTGTGAATAGTTATGGGGGAGCAGCTGGTCCTGCGATAGCTGGGCGTGGATCTATGCAATCAGTAGCTCTCTAGCAAGCCGCTTGGAGTGCACCTGGGCGCTACTGGAAGGGCAGTAATCTACTGTACCCAGGAGGCGCCGAGTCCCGAGGGGCAGAAGACTTGCCGACCCCCGGCACATGACGCTAGCAAGTCCTTAAAAGAGAACACCTGCATACACGAGGTGTTCAGCGCAAGTCTCCTTTTTCCATTTGGTTCCTCTTCAGGTACTGCCTCCCACCTCGGACAAAAAGGATCCGCCCTAACAGTACACGGGTAAGAAGGAAGTCGAGCATTCTTTAAATTAGGACTCCCACCTCCGAGGTAATCCTTGGAAAAGAGTATGAACCTACACAGGGGTGTGATCACAGGCCCCTGCGTGCCGGGCCATTTTCAGGTCCCAGCTTAAGATAGTCTGTTCCGAGTAGAGCCTAAAGTCAATATAAACAAAACTAGACAGATTTGAGAAGAGAAGCAGAGGTGCTCCCCTTCCCTTCAAGCATAAATAGCTTTTCATCTCTCAAAAGAGAAGGAGGAGGGGCTTGGTAGTAAGTCTACGAGAAAGGTGGGTCGGGTCTCCTCCCTTTTTTTCCTACTTCCCTGGGTTGGCTGCTCACAGCTTCACAAGGAGCTGCCTGCCTAAGTCTAAAGCCTAGAAGGTGGGAAAGGGACAGCACATAGGGGCTTTTCCTTTTCGTTTATCTTTTAGTTCTCAGCTCTGGGGCCTGCTTTCAGGGTTCCCCCTGCTTTCTGGGTCTCAGCGCCCCACCTCCTTGCCTGCTCGCTCGCTTGTTCTTTCCCTTGCTCAGCCATACCCACCCACTACACCCGGGCCTCGTTAATTTGCATATTTCCCGCCCCTCTCGGATACCATTGGCGTAGCTCTTGCCGGGCGTGGCTGATGATTGGTGAACCGCCCGGGTGTATTTGCATGCGGGCCGCTCCGGAGGACCTATCTGTGTCTGTAACCCGCGCCCTGGAGAAGTTTGTGGAGCGCTTTCTCACCGGCTGGTCCGGGACCGACCTCGGGCGCCTCGCTCTTCGGTGGCTGCCCGGTTTTCTCGGGATTCTTTCTCTGTGGTGACGGACTCTCCGGACACTCTATAAGGGAAGCTGAGAGTTGGCGGCGAGAGTTCAGAGGAGGAGCGCGGGGAAGCCCGCTCTGACAGCGGCGCGACTGGACGCGGCCGGCGTCGGGCTCTGGCCGGCTGAGAGCTTCGCCTACCTTCCCGCGGCCTGTGCGCGGGCGATGCTGCGGCCCCGAGGCGAGGCGCGGCGAGCACGGAGGGCGCCTCCGAGAGCCTAGAGCTGGTTTCCGCCCCCTCCCCCCGGGGCAAGTGGGCATGGAACAGTGAGAGCCCCTCGCTCGGCGAGGCCGCGCGCGGAGGCTCCCCATGGCCGGGACGTACAGCTCCACATTGAAGACTCTGGAGGACTTGACCTTGGATTCCGGGTATGGGGCCGGCGACTCCTGCCGCTCGCTTAGCCTTTCGTCTTCCAAGTCCAACTCGCAGGCACTCAACTCTTCGGCGCAGCAGCACCGCGGGGCGGCCTGGTGGTGCTACTCCGGCTCCATGAACAGCCGCCACAACAGCTGGGACACGGTGAACACAGTGCTGCCCGAGGATCCCGAAGTGGCCGACCTCTTCTCGCGCTGCCCGCGGCTCCCGGAGCTGGAGGAGTTCCCTTGGACGGAGGGAGACGTGGCCCGGGTGCTCCGCAAAAGCGTCGGCGGCCGGAGGCTGCCCTCGTTCTCCGCCGAGGCTGTGAGGCGCTTGGCCGGACTCCTCCGCCGGGCGCTCATCCGCGTGGCCCGGGAGGCGCAGCGCCTGAGCGTGCTGCACGCTAAGTGCACCCGCTTCGAGGTGCAGAGTGCGGTGCGCCTGGTGCACAGCTGGGCGCTGGCCGAGAGCTGCGCCCTGGCAGCGGTCAAGGCGTTGTCCCTCTACAGCATGAGCGCCGGGGATGGGCTGCGCCGCGGGAAGTCGGCGCGCTGCGGCCTCACTTTCTCCGTGGGCCGCTTCTTCCGTTGGATGGTGGACACTCGCATCTCCGTGCGCATCCATGAGTACGCGGCCATCTCGCTAACGGCTTGCATGGAGAACCTGGTGGAGGAGATCCGAGCCAGGGTGCTGGCGAGCCAGAGCCCAGATGGCGGAGGGGCAGGAGGTGGAGAGGTATCCGCAGAGGCCTTGGAGATGGTCATCAACAACGACGCCGAGCTCTGGGGAGTCCTGCAACCCTACGAGCATCTCATCTGCGGCAAGAACGCCAATGGTAAGCACGAGGCGGGGGGGGGGGGTGTGGGTGAGGGGGACCTTGACCTACAGGCTGGGTGGGCCACTCCAGGAATGGATTTTCTTAGGAGTAAGCTGTGAAGTGAAACGCGTCTCTGAGAGAAATGGAATTCTGGGAGAACCCTTAAGTGGAAATCTTGTCAAAGGTTGTTTTAGGTATCTAACTTTTGGAGGATAAAGTTGTGATAAGTGTTCTACTGACTGTGCACTAATTGGGTGAGAATGGGTGTGTGGACCGAACTACTCCTGAACCACCCTCTAAAGTGAGGTTTCTGCCCTGCTATGGTTTGCCCGGTTTAGTTGGATCTCTAGGAGTCTTATTTTTCACTCCGCAATAGGTCGGATTACTGTGGTTCTTCCTGGTGTTTTCTTCAGCCCAGTGGCAGCAAGCAGCCCAAGGATCTGTACTCTCAACACCTGAGCCTTCGATAAATGGGATGGGTAGATTACAGTGGAGAGCCCAGGTTCTGGTGCTGCACCCTAGGCTTAATGATGCTCAGCGGCAGGCCTCTTGACAGGAGGTGGAGGGAGAGCTCCCAGCTCTTAGTACTATGTGCCCAGAGGTGAGGGAAACCAGGGACTCTTGAGTCTCCTTCCCAGAAAGACAGCCACATGCTGGCTTCTGAGGCTGAATTTTCCAGCTGTCATTAGCCAAGTAAGCATTTGATTAAAACCTCATGTTAAATTAAATGCACAGCCTTTTAGGCTTTCCTGAAAGGAAAGATGACAGGCTCAGTAAACCACATTAGGGGATGGAGTGTGGGGGATGGGCAGCTGCATGGTGTGGAGTCTAGAAAGTTAAACACTGGGGTAGCTGCACCCCAACTGAAGGCATGCAAGACTTCAGTGCCACAGGTGAAAACAAAGCACTTGCCGAGTGCTATAGTAGTTTAGAGCATGACATGCATTCAACAGCAAACTGCTTTTCTGACCCCAGTTTCAGGGGTGGGCACCATGTTTTATTTAAGATGGACTAACCTTGTGGTCCAAGTGTGCAGCTTGCAGTGGCAAGTAAGCAGGTCGTGGAGGAGACCAGGTGGATTCTGGGAAGGGATAAAAGTCAAGTTTAGATGTGGCTTAACATACCCATGATAGCTAAAATTTAGAACAATGTGGCTTAACATACTCATGACAGCTAAATCTAGAACGATAAAATGTAGAATACCAATAGTAGTCACTGCACTTACCACTCTGTATATGATGACCACTTTTATAGACTAGCCAGTGTCTATTGGCAGTGTGAAACAGTGAACTGTGTGTTTAGGTTTTCGTCCCCATTTTCTGCATACAAACCCTAAAATTCCTGGAATCTCCAAAATGAAAATATATTCTTGTGTGGTAATGACTAAAAGCTCAATACCTGTAGGTAGTTTCAGGGTGGGGATTAGTCACCAGAAAGAATAAAGCAGTCTTGAAAGGGTTAGTACCTTCCGACTTCTGTCCCAGCCTCCGAGAAGAGGAGTGAGGCAAGGCAGAAGGTTAAATTGATCATCAGTGGCCAAGATTTTAATCAATCATGCATGTATCATAAAGTCTTCATAACAAAACCTCAAGAGAAGTTTCCTGGTGCTTCCGGGTAGCTGAACACCAGAAGGGCGAGGGACTCACCTTCTTCTTTATGTTGTCCTGTGGGGGTAACCTTTATAAACAAGCCAGGGAATTGATGATAAGAGCCTCCCAAAATTCTGTGAGTCACTCTAGCATACTAAATCAGAAGAGAGTATTGTGGCAACCTGGCTTTGCAGCCAGTTGGTCAGAAGCATGACTGAAAATGACCTGGGACTTGTGACCAGACTGACCTTCGGGAAGGAGACCTGGGGTTATCTCCTCACAGTGTCAGGGTTTAATTGAGTTGAGCTAGAGGACGCCCAGCTGTGTGTGCTTTGACTTGTTTGCTTGTCAGTGGAGGAGTCCCCACTCTTTGGGAGATAGAAAAAAAAAATACACATTCTGTGTTGTGTTGATTGTGGTGTGAGAACAGGTAAATGCTTTGTTTTTTCAAGATACAGAGTTCCTATAATGATGTCCCCATTAGACAAAGGAGCTCTAAACATTTCAGTCCCTTGCTTAGATTGCACAGATACTAAATAATAAAACTGGACTTTGAACCAGGCGTGCTACACAGTGTTGTTTCATCAGCTTTCAGTGAGAACAGCTGACCTGCTAGGCCTGTGGAAGACACTGTATTTACTCGGTGTGGCTTATTTTGATATTCCTTGCCTTGGGTTTCATTTCTGGCACTGCCACAGAACATTCTTGGAATCAAGAGTATTTGTCTTTTAATGTTCCTGCTCTTGGGTCAGAGTTGAGGTCAATCCAAGAGCTGATGATGTCACCACTGATAATCATGCTTCATACTTTAAGTTTGTAGCTTCAGCACTGGGAACGCCAGTTCCAGGAGAGGAAGTGGAGGGCAAGGGGATTTCCATCCAGTTGTCATAACCCAGGGGAAAGAGTTTTGTATTGAGGGAAGCCCTCAGTTCTGTGGGGCTGAGACCAAACCTGGAGAGTGAAGCCTCTTTGGGGAAAGGCATGTAAACCCTACCCCCATAAGCTAATGGTGGGTACAAAACAAAGCCTGTGCATGTCCTCATGCTCATCCAGAGCCCAGCATGCTAACTCTCTTTCTGAGTGCAAACCAAGGCTTAGAAGAGCAACTGCCTGTTGGAGTACCTGCAAGTGCAAAGTGGTCAGAGATCGTTTCATCTAAGGGTGCACAGGCAAAGAGCATTGCTTTACGAAACCGCTTGGGGCTTCTTTACTGGATAGGGAGGTTTTTCTGCCCCCATTATTTGGCCTTTACCTCACACCTTCAATAGGCAGAAATACTTCCTTTCCCTAGGATGCTCAGCACCAAAGTGTCTCCCTCTGAGTTTGCTGGTCCCTAAGGTGGCACTCTTCCAGGAGAGGCAACTTTTGTCTTCCCCTTTGTAACTTTGATGCCCACTTCTCATACATAAAAACTAGGGGGCGGGCGGTCTCACTAACCAGCGACTAGGCCAAATTATTAAATCCCCTTAGACAGTGAAATGAATGTTTACTAGAGAAGCAATGAATTGCATATGTTGGAAAGTTGTCTTCAGAGAGAAGCCTAAACCATTTAGGAAAGAAATGAAGAGCTCTAAACATTTTTTATATTAAAGTGGCCCCAAAGCCAGCAAGGTTACAGTTTATACAGCTGAAGATCAAGTGGGGAATGCCTACATATGGGAAGGGAGAATGCTGGTTAGTATTCTTGTCCTGCTGGGTCTTCCCTTTAAATTACATATGTATTGTTGTTGTGCTTACTAATTACACAGCATGGGCACATGCATTTGACTCAGCTATATAGAGCTCTTAAACTTTTAATGTCTTCCAACAAGGAGTTTAAGAGCTCTAATCCATCTATTCTTGTCCATTACTCAGGATGGCAGACAAATATGGTTTTGTTCAGCCTGAGATGGATGATAAAAGCTCTGTAGTGTTTATAAAATAGGATCCCAGCTCCATAGAGCAGCAGGACTTATACACTGTTGATCATTTGGTATTGCTGTCTTGGGTCCCAGGGCAGTGTCATTAAACTCTGAGATCTTCATGACTTCCTTATGGAAAGCAGAGAAACATCTTTAATAGAGTGGTATTTATAAACAGGGGACTGGCAGAAAATGGAAACATCTCTCTTCCACTCCTTCCCTCAGTCCTCTCTTTCTCAAAGAACCCTGTGTGATTCGGAACAGCTTTTCTGGGTTCATTCCTAGCCATTTTTTCTTACTAAGATTTCGTGAGTGATCTTGGCCTTTGAGACAATTCAATTTCTTTTTTTCAGTTAAATGGTGGGGGCGAGAACGTTCTCATTCTGGCGCCGTATACATGCTCTGTCACAGTGGCAAATGTAAGAGTTTGAAGCCTACCTCTGTGATGGACTTGGGGGCAAAATTCTTAATAGTTCAAGGCCTCTGTTCTGTAACCTGTAAAATTAAGGATAATAATACCTAGCTCATAAGATTGGCATGAGGATAGAAATAAAAAAGATCTTAGCACAAGGTAAAGGCTTAATAAATAGTAGCAATGCGGTCAACAAATGCTTACTCACCACTGACTGCGCTCCACTGTTAAAACTGCAGTGGATTAAGTGCTGATCCTCAAAATGTGTAATCCAGTGGAGGAACAAGAAAACGTAAACAAAGACTTACTTATAATAATGGTGGTAGTGGTGTTCAGATCTAACTTTTTAAAGTTATGTTTATTTATTTATTGTGTTGAGGGGGCATCTTTGTACTATGGCACCTGTAGATGTCGTAGGACATGTTGGAGTGAGTGCTTTCCACTGTATGGGTTCTTGGGATTGGCCTTGGCTTGTTAGGCTTGATGGTATTTGCCTTTACCTACTGAGCCATTTTACTTCAGTGTGTGTCTGTG
>JADRCD010215643.1:1526-20939 GCA_019843815.1 Montemys delectorum
GTGTTCCCATATGCTCCTCCTTCTTCTTCCTACGTGTTCCCATATGCCCCTCCTTCTTCTTCCTACATGTTCCCGTATGCTCCTCCTTCTTCTTCCTATGTGTTCCCATATGCTCCTCCTTCTTCTTCCTATATGTTCCCATATGCTCCTCCTTCTTCTTCCTACATGTTCCCATATGCTCCTCCTTCTTCTTCCTACATGTTCCCGTATGCTCCTCCTTCTTCTTCCTACGTGTTCCCATATGCCCCTCCTTCTTCTTCCTACATGTTCCCATATGCTCCTCCTTCTTCTTCCTATGTGTTCCCATATGCCCCTCCTTCTTCTTTTTCAGATCCATGGACTCTTTTCTTTGTTTAAGTAACACTATGTTTCATAGGCTCATAAAAATTGAAATGTACATTGTTGATTGTATTTCTTCCTATAAGCCCTCACTCCCTGTCTTGAACTTCTATTAGGTTCCGATGTTCGCTATACTGTGTAACTTCTACTTTTATGTATCTACAAAAATCTAGGAGCCACAAATAAGATAATATATGTGATTTTTATCTCTTTCAGACTGACTTTAAAATTATCTCTAGTTGTGTACATTTTCTATTATTTTCTATTAGTATAGCAATAATTATGAATATTATTTTTAAATGTACAGTGGTTTAGTTTGGGTTTATCTCTGAAGGATTACTTGTATCAGTTTAATCTACAAACAAGCCTCCAGTTTTTTCTGATTAAGTCACTGTTGCAAGACATGTTATTATATAATTTTCTTAAAAATGTAATCTATTTTTTTTGAGATTGTAGTGTAATATTTCTTTCCTCTTCCCTTTCTCCCCTCCAAACACTCTCAAACTCTCTCCTTGCTAGTTTTGAGATCCCTGGCCTCTTTTTCTTTTTTAATCAATTGTTTTACATGTATTATATGTGTATATTTACACCTGCTCTAATTGTGTACTGTTGCTTTTATATATGGTTTCAAGGCTGACCATTTGGTATTGAAACCAACCTGGTGTGTTCTTCAACAAAGGAGACTTAATTCTCCAAATCCCAGCATTCCTTAGTTGCATGTAGTTCTCTGTCTTTCTCTCTGTGTTTGTCTGTCTGTCTGTCTCTCTCTATTATCATTCTTTCTTTCTTTCCTTCTTTTTTTCTCTTGTTCTTTCTTCTCTCCCCTTTACTCTTGCTAACCTGATGATCTCCTACCCATCATTTATCTCTACCTGTTCCTGTTCTTTGTAAAATAAGAAATTGGGGAAATGTTTACATTTCTTTCCTCCTTCCTTTCTTTCTTTCATTCTTTAATTTTGTGTTACAGTCCAGACTTCATCCCCTTCCGAGTCTGCCCCCCACTCATCATCCCATACCTCCTCCCTCCAAGACTCCACCCTAACTCCAAGAGAATGTCCCAACCCTGACCCCTGCCAGACCTCCCTACTCCCTGGGGCCAAAAGTCTCTAAAGGGTTGTTAGGTGCATCTTCTCTCTCTGAGGCCAGACCAAGCAGTAATCTTCTGTATATATGTTGGGGGCCTCATATCAGCTAATGTATGTTGCCTGGTCGGTAGCTCAGTCCCTGAGAGATTTCAGGGGTCCAGATCAGTTGATACTGCTGGTCTTCCCATGTAGCCACCCTCCTCCTCAGCTTCTTTCAGCTTTTCCCCAATCCAACCAAAGGAGCCCCCATTGGTTGGGTGCTAGTATCTGCATCTGCCTCTTTCAGCCACTTGTTGGGCCTGTCAGAGGGGAGCCATGCTAGGATCCTGTTTGGTAATGTTTACATTTCAATATATTGTTTTACTCTTGCATAGTTAATCAATTTCTTTCATATTACATATGAAATAACTTACATATTTTTAGTACTTAATTAAAATGGATTCAAATATTTGATCCTCAAAATTTAGAACTTTAATTCCTTCTTAAGAGTAATACAATGATTGTTCATATCTTTTTAGACTAACACCAAGGGGAGACGGTAGCTATACACTTCCAAAATATATCAATGATCTTTATTCACTTAAACGACTGCATGTTATTTATTGTATCTTTTTTTAATTACTCTTTTTATCAAATGTAAATAAAACAAAAACATAATGACATTCAAGGGTCAACTATTGTATAGGGTAACAAAATACTTTTTGATACATTAAAATACAAATATGTTTATAGATGAACATGATTTACACACAGAGTTTTATTTTAGTATAATACAATTGCATGGCATATACAATAAATTATTCCCAAAAGATAATATGCTACGTTCTACTTGCAGGATGATAAAGGCAAAGTGATAAACTATCCAATGAGTTTTCATCGTTGACATTTCCCTAATGAGAATGAATTTGTTATCACAAAATATAATCAGTATGAACAGGCTCCACTTACTATGTGCTGGTCTGCTGTGGCTAATACAATGTTTTAATCATAAACGTGGTAAATCTAAGCACCCAAGACACTGGTTTATTAAGATCTAAAAAAATGCATCACACTTTCTTTTTCTATTGCAATAAATAAATTAATTTTACTTTGGTAGTTCTAGAAAGTGCTTGAAACTTTGGTCCAAGATATGTTGAGTTTTAAAAGAGGTGCTTCTGAAGTATTTAGAACTACTCAGTTTACAAAAGTTATCTGGACTTGTCCACACAGAGTTATAAGTTCAATGTGCCATAATATTTAATATCAAATCAAGAGAATGCGTATTTACATGTCATAATTTCCACTTAAAATGAAATAAGAGTGAGTCTAAAAAAGTTTTTCCTATAATAAACACAGCAGTATAGTATGTTTTTGTAGGTTTTGAGACATTTAAATTCTAGGGGTAAAACTATTAATATTTCAATACTCCTGACTGTGAGAATAGTAGATACCAAGCAGTAACAATATAGCAATACATATCAATAGATATCTTCTAAGGATCTTCCAAGGGCATCTCCACTGATGTCTGTTACCTTTGAGTTAGACCTTGGGTGGCAGGACATTGTGATTAAATGAAACAATTTGAATACATGCTGTCTTTTTAATCTCAATGAAGCTCAGGTTAAAGAAAGATAGAGACTATCAATTTAGGTATTGCTTTTAACATGTATAAGCTCATATACATTTCTGTACAATTAGAATTTTATTCACTTTTTATTTTTTAGGCTGTTATTTGTTTATAGTTTGATAATATAAGAATTATAATTTTAGTTAAATTACATATACTTTTTAAGGTTGTTTCAAAAGATAAAAAAGTGTAAAACTTCCTCACATTAGAAATTTTATATAATCTTCATGAGGTACAATATTCAATAAGGTGCCTTCTATTACATTGCTTTAAAATTCTCCTCCTTTCTGAGATCATTGTTGGTTACACAATGTGTAAATTGTGAAGAGATACAGCTTTTCCTGACTAAATAAATTTAGTGATATCTGTTCTTGATCATGGTTCACTGGGTTGATAATGTTGAATCTGAAACAAAAATATAATTTCCCTAAAGCATAAAGCACAAACTCTATGCCTAGGATCACAAACTCTCCAAGGATGAGAACCATGTTCCATGATCCTGTAAACTCAACACTTGCATCTGAGATGGGTAGATCTTGAGGACATGCTCCTCACCCAACCTATCTAAAATGATGAGAGCTTTTGGTTCATCATGAAACTCTGTGTCAAAGCACTAGGCAGAGAATATAGAAGACAGCCATAAGATGGCTTACTCTTGCTTTTACATAAACATACATGGACAGCATTCAACTCACATATATTGAACACATATACACACATCACAAACAGATGAAAGCAAACAAACACAAGAAAAACAAACAAATGAAGAAAGACCTAGCTCACATACATTGCATAGTTAATTTTCTCCTATTAAAATCAGGGACTGCAAAGATGGCTCAGTGGTCATATGCCCATTGGTGCAGTAGAAGATCAAATGTAACATCCTTGGATCCACAAGGAGACTCACTCAGAATGCTTTATACCTGCAGTGACAGGATATCAAGGACCTTCTACTGGCTTCCAAGTATACCAAGCACATAGGTAGTACATATTCATACACTTTGGCAAAAAAAACCCTCACATACAGAATAAAAATGGAAAAAATATTTCAATGTATTTCAAGTTCAATTCAATCTGACATTTTCATTTTAAGGAAATGGCATCCTTTAAAATTCTATTCTTAACAATATGATCTGCTTGGCTTTTGAGGATGGATCACAGGATATGGTCATGTAATCCCTCAGGGAAAAGATTTAATTCTATGAGAATGTCAAGCACAGAGGCTGTGTGGAGTCAGCTTCTCCTTCCTACATCCAGCTGGTCCATCCAATGACATAGTCAATGCTTGCCCTGGACCTAACTAGTGGTCATCCCCTCCTACCAGTTAGAGAGTGTTAGGCTACTAATGATTCACAGGTACCCAAGTCAGAACACCAAACTTAGGCATCTCTCATCCTCTTGGTAAACTGGGTAACTGAAATCAGGAGTAAATAAATGTAAGGCAGAGAATTGTTGTAGGCTTATATGTGAGACCTATGGCTTTGCATATCTTAAACAGTGTTACTAGTCAAAGAAAAGGAAACCTTTCTCTAGGAAGTTCGTGAAGTAAAATAGTATGTTGCATAAAACCATTATATTATTATTCTGAAGTGATAGTTCAGTGATAGGTCAAAAGAACTTATTGCTCCTGCAGAGGGATCTGTTCATTTTTTAGCACACATTAGTGGTAACAACTCCCTGTGAGTCTAGTCCCTGAGGATTTCATGTCTTGTTCTGCAGGTACCAAGCACACATGTGGTGCAAATAGATCTAGCTATAGCTATAGCTATAGATATAGATATAGATATAGATATAGATATATTAGTTATAATAAATGCTGAGATTTTTCATTATCTGAACAGTACTCAGAAGAGAACCTATCTTTAATTTTTGAGATCTGAAACACAGTTTAAATGAGAATATTTTTCTAACAGAAAAATTTCAGCTAATATAATGTATCCATTCTCTAAAGTCTCTTCCTTTGAGTCCTGAGAGTCTCTTACCACCTCCCAGGCTTCTGGTACAATCTAGAACAAATGTTGCCTGTTTCAATTCTTTCTGCTGTCCCTCAGGGATTTAGTCCTGTTTCCCATCCCAATACTTGACCATGTTATCCTTTTCTCCTCCCTGTTGCCTTTCTCACCAAGTTCTCTCCCTCTCCTTCTTCCTGTGATTGCTTTCTTTTCCCTCCCAAGTGGTATTGAGGCATCTTCACTTGGGTTCTTTGGCTTGTTAGACTTCTTGCATTCTGTGGATTACATTCTGGGAATTATGTACTTTTTTTTAAGCTGATATCCACTTATTAGTGAGTACATGCCACTAATGTATTGTATTGGATCTGAGCTACCTCACTCAGGATGATATTTTCTAGTTCTGTGCATTTGCCTGCAAAACTCCTGATGTCCTCGTTCTTAATAGCCGAGTAATACTCCATTGTATAGATGAACCACAATTTCTGTATCCATTCTTTTGTTGTGGGTTATCTGCATTGTTTTCAGCTTCTGGCTATCACAGATAAGGCTGCTAGGAACATAGTGGAACATATGACACCCCTGTGGCATAGTAGGGAATCTTTTGAGTATATTCCCAAGCTGGATCTTCAAGTAGATCTATTTCCTACCTTATGAGAAACCTCTAGATTGATTTCCAGAGTGGTTTTACCAGTTTACAATCCCACTAGCAATGGAGGAGTGTTTTACTGAGAAAGGGCCCCGGGCAGCTGGTTGTTGTGGCCTGGCTGAGGTTCTCTCTCTCCATGCTGTTGGGGCCTGTGGTTTCACAGCACATTAGTTAAAAAGGAGGCAATGTATAAATGAGATGTTTTATTATAGGAAAGCGAAGGTAGGCCAGTCAAGTAGAGAGAAGGAAAGGAGAAGAAGGAGAGGAGAGGAGAAGAGACGGAGAAAGAGAGAGAAAGGAAAGAAAAGAAAGCAAGAGAGCAAGAAAGCAGGAGAAGAGAACAAAGAGCAGGAAAACAAGAGAGGGAGGAAGAGGGCAAGAGAAGGACAAAGAGGGGGCAAGCCACCTCTTATATTGTATCGGGCATGGCATGCCTGGCTGTGGTCAGATGACTGGGGGTAGGGTCCAGTTAGAAGCTGGGAACTTGGGGCATTGTCTGCCTGATAGAGCACATATCTCCTGCAGGGGCAGCTGTGAGGGGTTGTGACTGAAACAGGAAACAAAGACTCAGGAGTTGTAGCTGAGGCAAGCATAAAACTGCCCACTGTGGCTCCAGGGCTCAAGGCCAATTACTCCAGTGAGCCTAAGTTGTCTGAACAGACCACTGCCCTACATGGCCGAACAGAGGAATATTCCTCTTTCTCCACATTCTCTACAACATGTGTTGTCACCTGTGGTTTTGATCTCAACCATTCTGATTGGTGGAAGGTGAAATTTCAGGATTATTTTGATTTGCATTTCCCTGATGATTAAGGACTTTGAATATTTCATTAAGTGCTTCTCAGTCTTGGAGATTCTTCTATTTTGAATTCTCTGTTTAGTTTTATACCCCACTTTTTTGATTGGGTTGTTTAATTGAAACACCCTACATTGGAGAGAGGGAGCTTGTACAGTCCATATCCAATAGAAAGACAGGGCATTGGGTGGAGGGACGAGGTTGCCATCCCATAGTCAAAAACTCTGACCCATAATTGTTCCTGTCTGAAAGAACTACAGAAACAAAAATGGAAAGAAAAAGAGGTTCAGTGACAAGCTCAAATTAGCATCCAGTTCAGTGGGAGGATCCAAGGCCTGACAATATTACTGATGTTATGGTGTGCTTAAAAACAGGGGCATAGCATGACTGCCATCCAAAAGGCCCAACAACTGGAAGAGTCAGATCCAGATATTTACACCTAACCAATGGACAGAAGCTTCTGACCCCTGTGGTTGAATTAGAGAAAATCTGGAAGAAGCTGAGGAAGAGGGCAAACCTATATGAAAATAGTTTCAACTAACTTGAACTTCTGTGATCTCTCAAACAGTGAGCCACAAACCAGGCAGCATATGCTAGCTGATATGAGGCCCCCAACATATATAAAGCAGAGAACTGCCAGGTCTGGACTCAGTCAGAGAATATGTACTTAACCCTCAAGAAACCTGGGGCCCTAGAGAGTGGGCAGGTCTGCTTGGGTTGAGTAGGGGTAAGGGCATCCTCTTAGAGAAGGGATAGGGAGAGGAGGTGTTAAATGTGGAACAATCGGAGAGTGGACCAGGAGGGGGATAAAGTCTAGAATGTAATAAAAGATTAAAGAATAAAAAACTTATCCATTCTAATTCTACCCCACCAACTTTATCCTTCACAAGTGCTGTATTTTTTTTTCCTTTTCAAAGTCATCATTGTGGAACTTTTACTTTCTTTCTCATAAGGGAGCTTTGGAAGTAATTATTTTAATATTTAAAAAGGAAATAAGTCAGCCCCCATTTTCCACATTCTAATTCTCTCTTATCATTTCTTACCCTCACTTCAAAAGTCCTGCTTGTCTCACCTCTCTCTCTCTCTCTCTCTCTCTCTCTCTCTCTCTCTCTCTCTCTCTCTCTCTCTCTCTGTGTGTGTGTGTGTGTTTGTGTGTGTGTGTGTGTGTGTGTGTGTGTGTGTGTGTGTGACTCTGTCTCTGTCCCTCTGTCACTCAATCTCTCTTCACTATTTTTCTGTCTCTGTCCCTCTGTCACTCAATCTCTCTTCACTATTTTTCTGTCTCTGTCTCCCTGTCTCTGTCTCTCTCCCTCTCCTTCTCTTTCTCTATCCCTCTCTCTCCCTCTCTATGTATTTGTCCTGTGACTCCCCTCAGTCCTTTCAATGGGAACTATATGGTCATGGGTATATGGTCATCTACTGAAGCATGTGTACCTTTACAAAGCTTTCACTCTAGAAGATAAGTAAATATTTCTGTCCTAGCTATTACCAATAACTCTTCTTTTAGTCATATAAATATCCTGACCATCTCACATTCCATTGATGATATGACTTAATTTTCAACAAGGCTTATTATGCTCTAAAATGTACTGAAAATATATATATGTGTGCCTGTGCTATTGTGTCCTGAACACAGGATTTAACTATAGTCATTAACTGCCTCTAGTTCTCGTAATCTTTCCATGATGTTCTCTGAGTATTGAGGTAGGGAATACAATGCAGAACTCCCACATGGGGCCAAGTATTCAGCAGTCTCTTATAAGTCATGGAATATGGAGAAATCAACATGGCACCTGACTTCATAGCATTTATCTTGCCTGACATTGCTATGAATGCTACTGAAGGAGAAAAGCAGTCATGAGCCTCACCTGAAAGCAATCATGAGTTTGTTTCTTTTAAAGTCCTCTGCCATATCTTTATTGTGTGACTATAATGTAAATATCACAGGTTTGTAAGTACTTTTGTTAACAATAAGATACCCACAGCTCTGTTATATTCCTATAGATCCCTCTACTTATTTAAAAACATGAAACCTCAGACAAAGCTTTTTTAAAGTTCTGAGTACTATCTGGTTGCTAGTATACATTAAGCGCATGGTGCAGAATCATGTTGTCATAGACTGATCCAGAGTACTAAAAACCTGAGCTCATGACTTTTTTATTTTTATCTCTCGTCTAAATAAATATACTTGAGGGACCTAACTAGATTATATATTTAATTTCTGCAACCCCATTTTGTGTTTAGCCTTAATGTAGACTGAAAATTGAATAATCCTTTAATCTAGAGAGCAAACCAATTAACTTGCAAATCCACAACAGACCCAAATGTAGTCATTTTAAGTATTAAGTGTGATTTTAAGACTAAACTAGGGATCATAAGGCATGTCATTGGATAAATATAATTACAGTTGTATTATTTTTGGAAAACACATTCTTATTGAAAGCATCTTATATTTTAAGATGTAAAGGGACACAGGAAGAACAGGCACTTATTAAACAGCCATTGCTGATCAAAATACAAAATCCAAACTATTGAAAACAGACATGGTGCCTGCAAGTTTGCATTATAGAGGCATTTTAACTTCAAATAGTTCTATTCGCAAAGCAAACTTTCAACTGCATCTATAAAAAGGCACAAAGGCACTCCTATGTAGAATGATTCATATCATTGGGGTTCATGAGAATGAAGACTTGATTCACACTTAATCATCGACCCATATGTGTTCAAGTACATGCTACTTGAACTCCTTGAGAAGTACTTTTCTTTTCTATGAATTAAGAACGAAATGCATATTATCACACACTCAAACTCTCTCTCTCTCTCTCAACCCACACACATACACACACACATACACATGTCTACATATTACACATATATAGCTACATATCTATATATCTATGTATGTGCAAACACATATATACATGAATGTATATATATAGATTATATATACACATAAAATTATACATATAGACATTCACATATACACATATTTGCATATATCAGACATATATATACATATATGTATTTGAACATATTCACAAGTACACACATAAATAAATTAAAACATTATTTATACTAGATAAGAGTATTAAAACTCAAAGATATTTCCTTTTCAAAAATTGTGGATGTGTTAAGTATTGTTTTCTTTTTCTTTTTTCTTTTTCTTTTTTATTAATTATTTTATTTCTTTACATTCCAAATGTTGCCCAGCATACCAGTCCCCTCTCCCAGAGTTCTTCACCCAATTCCCACTCCTTCCCACTCTTCTCCCCTTTCCATCCCCAGGCATCCTCATTCTCTGTGGCATCAAGTCTTTACAGGATTAAGTGCATCTTTTCCCACTGAGATCAGACAAGAAAGTCCTCAGGTACATATGTGCCAGGGGCCACTGACTAGCCCATGTCTGCTCTTTGGTTGGTGGCTTAGTTTCTAGGAGCTGCTTAGTTGACACTTTTGGTCTTCCTATGAGGCTGCCACCTGCTTCAGCTCCTTCAATCCTTCCCGTAACTATTTCAGTCCAATGGCTGGCTATAACCATCTACATCTGTTTCAGCCAGCTGCTGGTAGAGCCTCTGAGAGGACAGCCATGCTGGTCTCCTGTTTTTTTCCCTTTTTTCTCTTTCCTTCTTTTATCAAGATTATTTCTTTATACAATATAATCTGAATACAATTTACTCTACCTCTACTACTCTCAGTTTCTCTCCTCACCTTCTCTCCCATCCAGATTCATTTCCTTTGAGCATTTCATTAGGAAAAAAAGATTCTAGGACATAACAACAAAACTTAATAAAATATAAGTTGAAATGAAAATCTTACCAAGGTTGAACAAGAGAAGCCAACAGGGGAAAAAAAAAAAAAAAAAGAAAAAGGATCTTCAAGAGAAGGCACAAGAATCACTTGTATATACATTAGAAGTCCCATAAAAGTACTAACTGAAAGCTATTGTATGTATGCAGGACCTGATACAGACCTCTGCAAGCTCTGTGCATGCTGCTCAGTCTCTATAAACTCAGATGAGCTTTGTTTAGTGGTTGTAGATGACATTGTACTACTGGTGTCCTACATTCCCTGTTTCCCCTATTCCTCATGATTTCTTGTTCTTGGGGTTCTCTGAGGTTTTTCCAGAGAGAGTTGATAGAGATACCTCAGTTCTGGCCCTGTTGGAGTAAGTGGATCACCAAAGGAGGGATGGTAAAGTATCAAAATCCCACAGCAGATCCAGTATCTCTTTGTGTCTTACTGTTTCTCTCTGTCTCTCCTCCCGCCCCTCTTTCATGCCTTCCCTCCATCCTTACCTCCAGATTGTTCAAGATGTAGTTTCCTCAGATAATTACTCAGTACTATGTCTGTCTCAGCACCACCAGGCTTCCCACCAAGTTGAGAATGTACTTTCTTCTGAAACAGTAAGCATACACAATTAAATCCTTTCTTCCAAAAGACTTGACTTAGTTGTGGTGTCTCTTCACAGCAAGAGAACACTAAGACATCATTTTAACGTGTGTGTGTGTGTGTGTTTGTGTGTGTGTGTGTGTGTGTGTGTTAAATGTTAACCAGGATAAGTATTAAAATTCATGTGAAATTCCAAGAGATAGCACATACTTTGCTAAGAAGAGCTACAGCAAAGAAAAGAGATATCAAATTCACTTCCCATTTTCCAACATTACTTGAAGGTGTGTGTTTCTCTCTCTCTCTGTCTCTCTCTCTGTCTGTCTCTGTCTCTGTCTCTCTCTCTCTCTGTCTCTCTGTCTCTCTCTCTCTCTCTCTCTCTCTCTCTCTCTCTCTCTCTCTCTCTGTGTGTGTATGTGTGTGTGTGATTGTGTGTGTGTGTGAAGTCATTATTTTTCTTCCTAAGTTGATGGAGGTGGATTTTTTTTTTAAAAAATAATGCATTATCTGCATTAAATTAGCATGTAAAGGGGGTGGAGAGAGGTATCAGTGGTTAAGAGAACTGGTTGCTCTTTTAGAAGTGCCAGTTTTGATGCCCAGTATCCACAGGCACACATACTAGTTCCAGAGGTTATCTATGTACCCACTTTTCTGGTTTTGACAAGCATCAGTCATGCATATAATAAAATCAATGTACACGCAGTCTAAACTTCCATACATATAAAATATGAAAACAAAGCCTTTCTCGGCAAAGTTGAATTGGTCAGGCTATTTGTATTTCTTTCTTTTTAAAGAAACAAGCAAATAAATGAAATGGTATTGGTGTCAGAGGAGTAGGGCTAGTGCTAGGAAAAATAATGTGAATTTGTGGCTTTTTGTGCATTTGAACAATTTTTTTAGGGGAACATCGAGGTAGAAAACTGGTTTGTAAATGACATTGCTGAAATACTGAGAGGCTGTTCTGGTTGAAAACTGGGAACATGGTGCTAGAATCACTGTGTCTGTTGTCTGTTGAGTATACATATGAACATGAATGAAATGTTCATGAAGGGAAAAAATTAAAGAGAATTTTTTACCCTAGAGCTGCTGTAACATGCGGGTTTAAGCTACCTGTTGTAGGTATTGGGAACTGATTTCTAGTCCTCTGAAAGGGCAATGTTGCATTTACTCAATGAGCCATCACTTTGGCCCCATCAGCTACTTTCTTTTGTCTCCCAAAACTACCTGTCCAAGGTGTCACTGTGTAGAATGAGCACATCAAACATCAATCAAGAAAATCCCACATGGTTTAGTCTAAAGATCTATCTTATGGATGCATATTCTCAAGTAAGGCTTTCTTTTAATAATAGCTTCTAGCTCGGATCAAATTAAAAAAAAAATTACTGGTAGCAACAGGACCCAGGCACACAGGAACTTCAACAGATACTGGCACAGGTTCCTTCCACTCTGTCTGGGCCAGTGCCCTGAGCAGACCTTGGATGCAAACTTTGCAGTGAGTTCCATAATACCCAGAGGAAACATTACTCTCAGGTGCTCTAACGGGCCCAGGATCACAGCATCCTAGAATCACAGGATCACAAAGACAGCTTCACCCTGAGGAGTTCTGACAAACCCAGGATCACAGGAAGGACAAGCCCCAGTCAGATTTAGCCAGGGCAGGTAGCACTAAAGATAACCCGATGGCTGGAGACAAGCATAAGAAGATAAGCAACAGAAACTAAGATTACTTGGCATCATCAGAACCCAATTCTTCCACCATAGCAAGTCTTGGAAACACTATCACACCAGAAAAACAAGATTCAGATCTAAAGTCACTTCTCATGATGATGATACAGGACTTTAAGAAGGACATAAATAACTCCCATAAAGAAATACAGGAAAACACAGGTAAACAGCTAAAAGCTATTAAAGAGGACACAAATGCCCTAAAGAACAACAGGAAAATACAATCAAACAGGTGAAGGAAATGAACAAAACCATCCAGGATCTAAAAATGGAAATAAAGAAATCACAAAGGGGGACACCCTGGAGATAGAAAACCTAGAAAAGAGATCAGGAGTCATAGATGCAAGCATCACCAACAGAATACAAGAGCTAGAAGAGAGAATCTCAGGTACAGAAGATACCATAGAAAACATTGAAACAACAGTCAAAGAAAATGTGAAATCCAGGACACAATGAGAAGACCAAACCAAAGGATAATAGGTGTAGAAGAGAATGAAGACTCCCAACTTAAAGGGCCAGTAAATATCTTCAACAAAATTATAGAAGAAAACTTCCCAACCTAAAGAAAGAGATGCCCAGGAACATACAAGAAGCCTACAGAACTTCAAATAACTGGACCAGAAAAGAAATTCCTCCCATCACATAATAATCAAAACACCAAATGCACTAAATGAAGAAAGAATTTTAAAAGCACTAAAGGAAAAAGGTCAAATAGCATCTAAAGGCAGGACTATCAGAATTACACCAGACTTCTCACCAGACTATGAAAGCTAGAAAAAATCCTGGGTAAATGTCATACAGACCCTAAGAGAACACAAATGCCAGACCAGGCTACTATACCCAGCAAACCTATCAATTACCATAGATGAAGAAACCAAGATATTCCATAACAAAAGCAAATTTACACAATATGTTTCCACAAATCCATCCCCACAAAGGATAATAGATAGAAAACACCACCATAAGGAGCAAAACTACACCCTAGAAGAAGCAAAAAAGTAATCTTTCAACAAACCCACACAAACCTAATTCCACCTCTAACAACAAAAATAACAGGAAGCAACAATTACTTCTTCTTAATAGCTCATAACATGAAAATTAATATTACCAACTTCTCCTAATCGATTGAAATTCAAAAGTGTGAGGAATTGAAAATTTGTTGGCTATCATCTGGTGGTCTCTCTAATTTAGTAATTGGAGAAATAGGTTCAATATTGTACAATCCATATACACTTTCTGCCTGTCTGTACCTGACAGTGTCTTGCTGGGTTCCACATAATGGTCTTGAAATCATGCTTCTCCTATCTCACCCTCTCTATTAGTAGTATTGTTTATTTCATGTTTTTACACTATACTATGGTTTTCAGAGCAGCTTACATATTTCATAATTATTTATACAGCAAAAAGAAATGTAAACAATTAACTTGGGAGGTGGGTTATAGGAGAACAACAAAGAGTGGGACTGAATGCTTTGCTTGATGTTTGTAACCATTGCATCAATTTTGAAGAAGAGGACTTTATAAGTTACTCTTTCTCTGAGATGAATGCTTTTCAATATCATCACAGCCAATGAACCAGATTCTTACCCTCACCTAATGTCTGTGCCATCCTCCAAGCAGAACCATTCTTCATTGAAACAGTTGGTGAATGACTTCAAAGGGTAGACCATCTTAATACACATACCATTTCTTAAATGAATGTAACCTGTTCTCTGTGGGTGAGAATGAAGACAATCACTCAAGTCAAATACCTTTGACCATAGCAGGAAATCTGTATCCAAAAATAGTGCCTACTCTTCACTCCTTTGCTGCACGCACTCGTCTACCCCAGTAGGTCTACAGTATCAGGGTTAAAACCTGATCATGGACAAGAGACATTATGACTCCAAAGGGAGTTTGTCTCCTGGGGATTTCAGTCAGTTGTGGATATCTCCTAACTTAGACGTGTTCCAGATTGATCTCTGCTAAGTCTGTGGAGAGATCTGCATGCTTTCTTTATTCAGACATAAAGGTGCCCTAAGAAATATTTTGTTATAGCTAACACTGAGATTGAACATTATTTCCTGGCCTCCACAGTGTTTCAATAATCCTAATTGATTTCCTAGCTGTAGTTAGCTTGGAATTTCTACAAGGGAGCTGTCTTATCAGACAGAGTGTCTCTAAAGTTAGAGATAGTAGTTAGGCACTAATTGCCAGAGTGGTCCCACAAAGTTAGAAATAGCAGTTAGGCACAAATCATCAGAGCAGTCGCACAAAGTTAGAGATAGCAGTGAGGCACTAATTGTCAGAACAGTCCCACACAAGGCATAATTGTTTTTCTAACTAGAGAGAAGTTATAGGGCTTCCCTCATTGATTATCTATGTTATAGCCAAGGTTATTCTCAAGGACCCTCAGCTGCCTGCCTCAGACAAACCCTGAGAATTTATCTTGGGGCTGCCAGAATAGCCCAAGAAGAAGGACACCACTGCTCCTCTGCCTTGCACCTGGCTGTTTGATCTCACTGACCTTGATGTAGCCATGTCCTGCCTACGTGACTTCTGTAGTTTGCCCTGATCTCTGTATATCATATAAGCCTGATTTCTACTTTGTACAAATTGCATTCAGTTACAGCACTCCCTTGTGTCTGTGTCTGTTTGTCACTTCTTCACCAACGCCTTGTCTACCTGACTAGGACCCCGTTTCCCCCTGCGGGTTGAGGGAGGCCCAGAGTGGCCGGCCCGTGGCACTCCTTGGTGCAGCAGAACTGTCAGCTTTTAGCTTAGCTACGATGGAGGTAAAAATCCTTTGGTAATGTGAGGGTCATTGAAATACAGGCTTATTACAATGAACTCCAATGATTAAAAATTGTTCTTATTTTGGGCTTGTATCACAGTAAGAACCAAGGCTTTAAGCTCTACTAAAACAAAACAAACTATGTATGTTAATTTAAAAAAACTAGTAGTAATATGTTATTTTAAAATACATAGCTAATATGTTTGGAGTTATTTAAAATTTTTATTAAGAAAAAGATATGTATTTTCAGTATTCCTGCAGACAAGCATCTATATAAGACTGGTCAATTGATTGTTTTATTTCAAACAACTTTTATAATATTAATTTTTATTGTTACAAATTTTATAAATTTTAAAGAATATGACTAAAAAAAGTATTGCAGGTATTGAAGGGGGGTTTATGGGAGGAGTTGGGGTACAAAAGGGAAAGAAGAATGTGATGTAATTCTATTTACTTAAAATGTTTTTAAATGTTAACAATTTCAGATAAACTAAAATTATGTCTTTTCTCATCATAATGTAATAAAACTTAAATCAATATTATTTTTTTGAGACAGGGTTTCTCCGTATAGTCCTGGAACTCACTCTGTAGACCAGGCTAGCCTCCAACTCAGAAATTCATCTGCCTCTGCCTCCTAAGTGCTGGGATTGATGGCATGAGCCACCACTGCCTGGCCCAAAATCAATACAAAATTATTCACCATGAGCCATAACATATATACCATATACATATGAATAAGTAAGATTGTATAAACTGACATTTTATTTTTAATGCTTTATGTTGATCAAATAACATGAGGTAAAGGTTGGTATTTGGTCTAATCTTTGCATTGGAAATGAATGATTTCTTTTAGTTTTCATAATTAAAAAGACAATGATCAAAATGTATTCTTCCAAGAGTGCATCATATATAGAGACATAGTTCTATGATTATTTAAGATATTTGGATTAAGTATCTTTTCTACAGATAAAATTACTGGAGATACAGTAACCACGTGTCATAGCATCCAAAATATATGCAAAATTGCTGTGTATACAATAAATGTGAAAAAAAAGCTGTTTGTTCAAAGATGTCTCTGTTCCCTTGTTTGTGTCTGTGTCTCTGTCTCTCTCTCCATGATATCATGCTACAGTCTCTATACCTGTTACCATCTGCATTAGGAAAACGCCTCTCTGAGGATGGCTGAATATGGCAGCAATCTATGAGCATGGCAGAATACTATAAGGAGTCATTTTATTGGTTTGTTGTTGTTGTTGTTGTTGTTGTTGTTGGTTTGGTTTGGTTTGGTTTGGTTTGCTTTGCTTTGCTTTGCTTTGCTTTTGCAGGTAATATTTTGTTTTACTCTAGGTCTCTGGCCTATTTAGATTCTGGTTCTTGGTCACCCAAGCAGTGTCACATCTGGGTTCTATTTCAGAGAGTGAGTCAAATCAGACATTGATTGGTTATCCCCAAAAAGTATGGCACTATTGCCTTAGTATATTTTGTAGGCAGGACAGATTGTAGATGAAAGGTTTTGTGATTGACTTGATGACAAGGTATGACCAGTAGAGATTCTGGTTCTTTCAATATTTGGAGACTTCAAACACCCTCAGTTCTAGCTAGCTCTCCCCTCATTCTCTCCTTCTGTCATCTCCCCCTCTCCTTCCCATTTGCTTCCCCCATTTTCTTATCTCTGTCCTCTGGCTCCAGTCCATCCTTAAAATATATTCTATATTCTCTTCCCAGCTAGATCCCTTCTAGTCCCTTTCTCTGTGCCATACCTCTATGGACTTATAGATTATAGCTTAATTATCATTTATTTATTGACTTAGATCCAGATATAAGCAAATACATATCATATATTTAACCTTTGGGGTTTGGTTGGTCTGACTTTTGCTTGTTCCATCCATTTGCCTACAAATACCATGATTTCATGTTTTAAAGAACAGAATAATATTCTATTGTGAAAATGTACTACATTTTTATTATCTAATATTCTGTTGAAGAAGTTCTAAGTTGTTTCAAGTTTCTGATTATTATGAATAGAGTAAGCATGAACACAGTTGAAAAGCATGCCTTTGAAGAGCCACTGGGTACATGCTCCAAAATGGTATAGCTAGATCTTGAGGTAAATCGATTTCAGTCTTTGATGAACTGCCATGATGATTTCAGTAGTCGATGATGCCCAAGGCTATGCTCCTACCAGGAATGGAGGAGTGCTCCCCTTGCTCTACATCCTCACTAGCATGAATTGTCACATGTATTATTGATCATAGACATTCTGATAGGTATAAGGTGGAATCTAAAAATGAAACTTAAAGATATTTTCTAAGAATAATACAAGTGAGAAATAATATTTTGTTTTCAGAACAGAATCATGAGGCAATCTCGCATTTTTTCCGCCTTCTGTGATAATACACACACGGTATACAGTTACATATTCAGACAAAACGCCAATACACATAAAGCAAAAACATGAAGGAGCTCTTACACTCTTAATCCTGCCTCTCTCTTGGCTCTTGCCCCCTTGTTCCCAATTCCTTTCCCCCCCTCTCTCTATGTGATCATGGGCAGCCTCCACTTATCCACTCTCTTCTCTCTGCCTTTCTCTGCCTCTGCTACCCTCTTAACTCCCCTCTCCATGCCCTGATTAAACTCTATTCTATACTAGAAAAAAAACAATGAAGGAAAAAATTAAAATTAATACCAAGGTAAAAATCTAAATTAGTAGATCTCTGCATGATAGTACTCAGAAATAATCCATGTTAACATGTTTTCTGCTATGTATATACCTATATGAAAGAACTTAAAACAAATGATTAATTACACATCTTATCATAAAATAAAGCCTTTTCTTATTTCTTACACTAAATATCAGTCAAATTCTTGAGTTTCAGTAATGACTGATTTAATGCAGCAGCATTGACATATACATCCAACAGAGATTTTTAAAAGGGAGCCTCACAAAATGTGAAGACAAGCATTTAAAAATTTATGAAATTATAAAAAATAAACACAAATATAATATTTAAATTTTCCCCTTATTCTACATTGTCATAGAAAACCCAGGAACACAATTTTGATGATCTATTTTTACCTTCCATGAATTTTGATGTCTTCAGGCTTTGCTTCAGAATACATATCTTTAATATCCAATTATACATCATAAATTAAGTAGAAAATAAATTAAATAAATGTGGTGATGCTTCTATCACAGTATGCATTGTTCATGATTGCTTTGTCCATTCATAGTTATTTATGTTCCTATATGATACTTATAATTATTATTCTATCTCTATGAAGAATGTTACTGTAATTTTCTTTTTTACTCTTATTCTTTATCTTTTTATAGAGATTTTATTTCCTTTATTGAGAAACTTAAAGTCTTGGGTATATCAAAACCAATTTCTGGGATGGGAAAAAAAGAACAGAACCCACAATGGAAAAAAAAGTTGCCATTTGGTCCACAATAGAACCCAGATATATATTCTTCTAATTGAAAAATTTTAGGTGCTTCATAATTGACCTTCTGATACAAAATGACATATTGAATTTGCTTGCAACTTGGTTCTCTGGTGTGGGGTAAGGAGGATGTCTTCAGACCTTAGCTGAATGTCACGTGGGGGTTATTTGGCTTTTGACTCTTTTTTTTTTTTTTTTTCTTATCTAAGAGGTAGCAGCAGCAACAGTTCCCACCTTCTGGGCAGCTTCTTTCTTGGCATGATGAGCCTGCAGGACTGCCACAGTTTCATCCACCTTGGAACGGAGGGACTCGGGGGATTCCAGCATGTGCAGCAGCTCAGAGTTGTCGATTTCCAGCAGCATCCCTGCAATTTTTCCAGCCAGGTTTGAATGCATTGTTTGGATAAGTGGGAACAGTCCCTCCTGTTCCCCTGGGAACAGTCTCATCCCAGCAATGCTTCTGCTCCTGGGGAGGCGCTGCAGCCAGCATGGAGGCAGTCAGGGGCTTCTGACCCTAGACATGGACTGCAGGCTGGGGGGCCTGCAGGGGCTGGATGGCAGGATGCGGGCTGCGGACGTTGGAGGCATACTTGTATGAGGCCATAGACCTGGGAGCAGCAGCAGCAGCAGCAGCAGCAGCAGCAGCAGCAGCAGCAGCAGCAGCA
>JADRCD010215643.1:20949-40153 GCA_019843815.1 Montemys delectorum
CAGCAGCAGCAGCAGCAGCAGCAGCAGCAGCAGCAGCAGCAGCAGCAACTGTAGCACAAACCGCAAGGTTTGGCACAAATGTAGAGACGTCTCCAGACTGGCAGCTGTCAGTCAGCCCTTGCTGGGCGGCACCAGCCCCACCAAAGTCCATAGCCAAGTGGTCTGGGCACTCAGACCCGACTTTCTGAGCAGTAGTAGGAAGGCCACCACGAGAGGCCGGAGCATTACCAGTTGGAGCCAGATGTCGAAGAGCTGGACGAGGCCCAAACTGTCGCAGGGCACTTGGCATTCTTTGGAAGCCTTGAGGTCTCCTGCCCTTGCTGCCAGCATGGATTAGGCCTCATCTGTGCTAACTGGTTAGGCGTGTAATTTGGAGGGAGGTCTTCCCTGAGCCTGTGGAACCGCGGGCACAAAGTAGCCACCAGCTGCAGGCTGGAACTGATTTAAGATGGCATTGGCAGGCTCTCATCCCAGCCACACGTTGCATATACTGGTTAGTCAAGTGAGCCTTCCACTCTTCCTTCCTCTGGGTCAGGACGTCGTAGAGTGGCTTGGAGCCCACATTGTGTCTGTTCATCTCTGTGATGGCTTTGGTCGCTCTCTGGGTTATGCCTAAGTCAACTTCCAGCAGCCATCTGACGCTGAGAGGGCCTTCCCTGGACACCATGAACTTTGACGAGATTAAGGGGAAGTTAATCCACATCATGTGGTCTCAGAGGGATCCCTCTTTGAGAAAGTCTAGTGTGGGAAGTGTCTTCATCAAGAACCTGGACAAATCTATAGACAGCAAGGCAGTGTATGACACTTTCTCTGCCTTTGGAAGCATCCTGTCCTGTAAGGTGGTTTGTGATGAGAATGGCTCTCAGGGCTATGCTTTTGTCCACTTCGAGACCCAAGAGGCTGCCGACAAGGCCATCGAGAAGATGAAAATGGCATGCTCCTCAATATGACCGCAAAGTGTGAGTGTCCCAGTATGGAGCGACAACCATCGTATGAGCCAGCCGTGGCCCCACCTCGGTATTAACTGGCACACACAAGGCGGCTACTGGTTCCCTCGGCCCAAAGGTGGCTTGCTCCTAACCTCTCCACTCCAGGGCTGGTTTGTGGGCAGATTCAAGTCTCTCAAAGAGCAGGAAGCCTAGATTGGAGCCAAGACCAAGGAACTCGCCAATGTCTATATCAAAAACTTTGGAGAAGAGGTGAATGATGGGAACCTGAAAGAGCTCTTCAGCCAGTTTGGTAAGACCCTAAGCGTCAAGGTGATGAGAGACTCCAGTGGAAAGTCCAAAGGCTTTGGCTTTGTAAGTTACGAGAAACGAGGATACCAATAAGGATGTGGAATAAATGAATGGAAAAGAGATGAGCAGGAAAGCCATATTCATAGGCCGTGCACAGAAAAATGTAGAACGTCAGGCTGCATTAAAACGGAAATTTGAGCAGCTGAAGCAGGAGAGGATTAGTTGGTACCAGGGAGTGAATCTCTACATTAAGAACTTGCATAACACCATTGATGATGAGAAATTAAGGAAAGAGTTTTCTGCGTTTGGATCAATCACCAGTGCGAAGGTGATGCTAGAAGAAGGAAGAAGCAAAGGGTTTGACTTTGTCTGTTTCTCCTCTACTGTAATTTTCTTAGGTGTTGTATCAAAACAATTAAGCACAAAAGGTCATAAACATACCGAAACTCCAGCAACTTTACCCATTAGGGAAACATGAATCAATACTACACTGAGACTCCACTTCAGCAAGCCAGTAATGGCTAGGATTAGTGCAACAAATAAAAACTACTTTTTGTTAGGATACAGATATGTAGAATGCTGCAATATAGCCAGCCTGCTGCTGAGAATGGGAAGTTGTCAAGTTCTTACAGAAATCAGTATCGAGGTTTCTCAAACATGATATAGATAAACTATTTGTAACAATGTATCCCAAAGAAGTATATTCACATCCAACAGACATACCTGAACAGTAGTATTTATTGAAAAAATCCCAATAATCACATGATCACATCATGATAGATATTCATCAACACATGAATTAAATTACATTTTAATTGAATTTAATTAAATAGTTGGCTTTTATAAACATGGGGTTTCATTCAGCCATAAAGAAGCATAAAACCTTGCCTTTGAAGGAAACAGGAATAAACAGAGGTTATTACATTAAGCAGAATAAGGCAAAGTAAAACAAAAAAGATAAACATATTTTCCCACATGCTCTCCAATATGCAGAATATGTATGTATTTGCCCATGTATATATATATATATATATATATATATATATATATATATATATATAGACTTTTAAATTTGGCATGATACTTGAGATGAGACAGCAATATAAAGGCCTATGGGAAGAGATAAGAAAATGGAATGCGCAAAGGTGCTGAAGCATCAGTATTTTCAATTCATATGACACATTTCAATGAACTTTTTTCATTAGACACACATATATCATATATATATACATATATGTTATATATGTAAGAGAAGACTATAAAACAATACATATAAACATTAAGTACTTCAAATTTTCCCAAAAGTTTTTTTTTTTAAACTTGCCTCTTTATATACATGCATTCAAGAAGATATCCAGTGGAGATTAATGCTATTCAGTCTGGAATAGACTAACAAAAGCAGTATTTTACTCTTCAATTATTTATTTCATAATAGATAAAATAATATATGATAATATACACATATATTATATATAATAATATACTATCTATAATATATAATCTTGTGGATTTTTTTTGGAAAATTGTAAAATATCTAAAATTTTATTCTAGCTTGAGTGGAGCTGTATATAAAAGGATTCAGTGCAACATTTTCTGAGCAATCACAAACTTAACAGGACCTTTGAAATATCCTGTCTACTTACAGCAAAGCTTTCAATAGTGATGTTTACCATTAACTACATTGGCAAAGTTGCTGAAAGTGAGTAATAACATCACACTATGATGCCATATAACTATGTGGCAATTGGACATTAGCTGATTTATGCATTCTTTTGACTCATAGAGACAACAAATATTCCATTCTAAACTTTGTTCATTAATTTTAAAACAAGTGACTCTTGAGGGCTTTCATCTCTACATAGCTTGAATAAGCATCAAATAATCAACCACTGTTGACTCCATCAAGACTGAGAAAGACATGGTCTAGTTTCTGGAACTACTTTTAAACACAAGCTGCAAACACTTTGTCATTTTTATACTGATCATCCTAGCAGAAAAATAAAATACAGCTCTCTAGACAGAAATCCTCTTACAAAGTGCATAGACCTTGTGTACCCAGTGACAACAGAGATGATAAATACGGAATGGGCCTAAGAGAAAAATTTCCTGGCTTCTCTGCACAAGAGTATCCATTATGTTGGCATATTACAAAAGGCTATGTGCTCTTGAAAATGAAATCTAAATGACTCATTCTTCATCTTTCTATCCTTCATAGGTCATATGAATATTATTCTACCAAGAAATAGGGAGTTCTAAATGTACATTTAAAATTCAATTTGACTGACATTTCTTAAGCATACAGTCTATAAAAAGAGCAAGGCTAGACATGAAGAACTGTGGAGATAAAAAAAACATGGAGTACTTAAATATATGTACAAAAATTAGTGTGGAAATGAAGTAAGATATTTTAGTTAATCGTGAGAGATGTAACTTTAGTCAAAATTACAATAAAACTTGTTAAAAATTGAAAGAAAGACTATTAGAGTTGGTTTTATACAAGCCATTTAACTTAAAAAACTTAGACACATATTTTGTTAAGTGTGCACAGACATCATAAAATTAAAACGTATTAAATTTTCACAATCACTTATTCTATTGCTAATGTTACATTTTTGTTACCTACTGTTACTATCATTATTAATCTTTACTTGGAAGAGAACATGTTTCTCTTAAATTTTAATTTGCTAAGCCAAAGATATTATTGAATAGTCACTATTATGAAATTTTTATTACTATTTCATCACAGGTCCTTAAATTTCTATACCTGGCAATATATAAATCTTCTAGCCTGCACACTTTATGCATATGAAATATTTCTTGTAAGAATTCATCAGAAGGTAGAAAACTCCACAATTATTCTTTCTGAGGTCCATTCAGAAACATTGAAATAATCAACATATTTGTGTGCTGTATTTTAACTTGGATATATAGAATCAACCTTTATAAGAGGTCCTAATAATAATCAAACATAATGCTAAAACATTAAGCCTATTAGAAAAGATGGATACAGGTCTGTAGTCCCAAAACTGAAAAATGACAAAGAAAGATTTTGAGTTCTAGGCCCATCTGACCTTCATGTATGTATGTCTTTATAACAGTGAATTAGTGAACATTTTATGGCACTATGTAGCTGTCCATCCAAAATTGAGCCTTACCTGAAACAAAGCCAGTGTTTATTCTGCATATGAAGGACCATGTCCAAGAAACACTGATTCACCTAGCTCCAAATAGAATATTATTACTTGTAAATGATTTCAAGAAATGTCCTACAGAATAAAAGCTGTCTCTAACTAAACTCAAATATTTAAGGGATACTATTGCTAAAAAACATTATTTTCCTTTTGTTTGCCTTCTTCAAGGTGACTGTCATGTGTCTTTACTACCTGATAATATTGGTAGCAATGATTATCTACAGTATTAAAAATTGACAAAGACTGCGGTGGAGAGGAATTATCTTGCAAATGTCATAAGTAACCATGGTCAACATGTACCCAGATTTTATGTTAGATTATATTTTTGATAACTTAGTCATATTATCTCACTATCAAAATGTATACTACGTGCATGAAAATAAAAAGGTACAATTCACAATATTATACAATTAGCATAATCACTCTGATCTTCAGAAAGGATGGAAGCATTGTTTTATACAATATATTCCCACCAATCTAATCTATATTACACAAAGCAATTGAAACACGGAGGGAAAGAAATGCATGATGATGTTAGGATTTGCTTTTTATTTATTTAAAATTATTTATTCTTTTATTCATTGCATTCTGGAATAAAGTAGTCATTTTATTTTAGGTGGAATTCTTCATGCCTTGTAGTATCTCAATTAAAATATTCTACTCAATAATTTCCATAGTTCAATTGAATAAACATTAACATTTATCTCACATTGTTTTATTTTTCTTCATTGAAAATATATATTTCGAACAATATATTCTGATTATTATTTCCTTTCCCACAATCACTTGAACATCACCTTACCTTACCTCCAATCACAATCCACACCCTTTCTGTCTGTCATTAAAAAACAAACAGGTGCCTTTAATCCCAGCACTTGGGAGACAGAGGCAGGTGGATTTCTGAGTTTGAGGCCAGACTGGTCTACAGAGTGAGTTCCAGGACAGCCATGGCTACATAGAGAAACCCTGTCTCAAAAAACCAAAACCAAAACAAAAAAACAAAACAAAACAAAACAAAACAACAACAACTCCTCAAAAAAAAAACAAAAAACAAACAAAAAACCAAACCAAACAAACAGGCATTTACATGTTTTTATTTTGTATTTTTTTTTATAAACAAAATCTCAATCATTCAATTTTACCAATAAAGAGTGAAGAGCCAGATGCTGAGGTAAAAGCCTGCTAGCTCAGAGAGGCAGAGAGTGCACCTAGTTGAGTTTCTGTTGGGCAGTGAACCCTAAAAGGCAGCCTGGTCTTTGGTTATGCCAAAGGTTTTGAAGCCCCAGAGACTGAAGGGATGGTAGGAGCTTTGCCTGCTTCTGGACGCCTAGCCCCTCTCATTAGGTACAACCCTCTCCATCCTCCCATAGATTAGGGGCCATCAATCACATAAGGACAATGTCCCAAGGCCTTCCATGTGTAGATGAGCATCCCTAAAGTCTCAGACCAAGACAATAGGAAAAGAGAGGTGGCTTGTGGTCACATAGGCTCAAGACAGGGATCTCCATGCTAATGAGGTACCTAGAGGCCTGGAGGACTTAGCCATTAAGCTTCCCTTCCCCTACAGACATTTGACACTCCTCCTGCAAAAGCTTTTTAATCTCAGACCCACCCTGAGAAGAGAGGTATGGTTTTACACATGTACTTCCATCATGGCAATTAATGGATTGGAGCCACAGAATGTCTCTTTTCATCGAGATCCACCAAGGAGAGTCATGGAAAAGGCCTTAGCCTACAGAACCTACTGCTAGTCTCCCACCTCTGCACTCCCAGCCATGATCAGCACCAAGCCTGTTGCCTTCAACTCTCCTGCTCCCCGCACCGCCCCCGCCAGCCCCCCCCCCCCCCGCCCAGACCCCAGGCAAGACACAGCCTTCAGGCTGCCAGCTCCTTAGTTCAGTTCTTTCTCAGCAGTGGCATCCGGCTGTTCAAGAGTCTGAGAACCAGACAGTCCTGGAGTAGTCGCGGGTCTGCAGACTTCAGAACCAGCTCCAGCAGTCCTGTGCCTCAGACTGCACTTCCTCACCCCTATAGCAGTGCTTCTCTACCAACCCACACCCGCCCCAACTGTGGCATGGGTTTAGTGAAGTCAAACACCCTGCATTCTGCCTCTCCAAGTGGCCTTGCACTGTGGCTGAGTGGACGCAGGACCTACAACCCTACAACTTTTCTCCTCAACTGACATCCAATGAAAGGAAGTTCTCCTTCCCCATTCCATCTCAAAAAACCTTTGAAACTAAATGTCCTTCCTGTATACTTTCTTTGCATCTGTCTGTCTATCCTCTTCACATCTTCTCTCTCTCTATGTTCACTTCCTACAAACTAGTTCTTTGTTCTGTCTCTTGACCTATGGTTGACTTTAATCCTGTTTACATTAAACAGAAAGCTCCTGGATTAAAAGTGAGTGATACCGATACCGATACCATCTGAGCCATATTACAATGAGAAGCAGGTTTTTCCAGTAACTAACACAACCTCCGGGTTCACAGTGTGATCAAATATCCTGCAACAACTATAGGATAATAACAAAATATAATAAGGTAAAACAGGGGCTGGAGAGATGGCTCAGCGGTTAAGAGCACTGACTGCTCTTACAGAGGTCCTGAGTTCAACTCCCAGCAACCACATGGTGGCTTACAACCATCTGTAATGGGATCTGATGCCCTCTTCTGGTGTGTCTGTGTACTCACATACATAAAATAAATAAATAAATCTTTAAAAAAAAATAAGGTAAAACAAAAACATACAAACTTGAATAGGAAATTTTGAAAAGGAAAAACAAAGAGAAGAAAAACCATGAAATCCATGTGCAGACACAGAGATACCTATGGTCATCCATACAGGAATTCACAAAAAAAAAAAAAAAACCCACTAATTTTGAAGCCATTATATATACAAAAAGGACTTGTAATGTTAAAACAAGCATTATCTTGTCAATACCTTCAGGCTATTGTGCTAATTTTGTGTTGGCCATCTACTGCTGGGCACAGGGCTGCTATTCAGAGTGATTTTTATACCCAGGCATACTGGTCGTCCACCTGCATGTTGTTATCAATTTGACATAGCTGCTGGGTTGGAGATATGGGCTTGTGCTTACTTCTGCTCTCAGTGCTGTGATTCTGTCTGGTGCACACTCACGGGAACTCTGTGCATGCTGCCAGCATCTCCATTAGTTTATATGTGTGTCATTCTGCTGTGTTTAGAAGGCTTTGTTTCCTTGGTATTCTCCACCCCCTTTGGCTATTTATGATCCTCTTTAGAGTTCCCTGTGCACTGAGAAGAGAGGTTTGATGGAGACATCTTACTTAATACTGACTGTTCCAAGGTCTGTCATTCTCTTCATATGGTCTAGTTGTGGAATTCTTTACTTGTTCTCTTCTACCGTAGGATGACGTTACTTTGATAATATAATGACTAGACAAAAATTGATCTATGAGTATAGCAGAATTTCATCAAGAGTAATATTATAGCTATATTTCTTTAGCAGTACCTCGTTTTCCCCTTGGCCCATTTTTTTTTCTTTGAGACAGGGTTTCTCTGTAGAGCTCTGGCTGTCCTGGAACTCACTCTGTAGACCAGGCTGGCCTCAAACTCAGAAATCTACTTGCCTCTGCCTCCCAAGTGCTGGGATTAAAGGTGTGCGCCACCACTGCCTGACAAAGCCCATGGCTATTCTAGTCTCAGGTTCCTGAGCAACTAAGTAGTGTTGGATATGGGTTCCTTCTCATGTAATTGGCCTTATATAGAATCAGGTATTGGTTAATTACTCCTATGAGCTTTTTGTCATTATTGTAGTAGCTCATCTTTCAGGCAAGTTCAAAGGGTTTATAGATAAGTTGGTATTTATTTTCCTCCTTTGTTAACATAAAGAGTACATTCCAGTACCATTAATAATAGTCAGTAGGATTGAAGGCTCTAGGTAGGCACAAGCTTAACATCTCAGTGTTCAATGAAACTTCAATTGTCTTCAGCAATAGCTATGGCCTTGCTTTTAGTTTATGAAAGGAAGCCAATACCCTTGGCCATAGCCTAGATAACTTGCAATTTTCATGGGCTCCCCTTGATTTGTTCATAGGTAACCTATTTCCTACATTGGAAGCTTCATTTTGTGACAAGAGGTGTCCAGTGGGAGCACTGTTTAATTCATTATTTAGGCATTTTATTTAGATTGCCTTTATTTGTGTATATATTTTAGTATAGCCTTTGACAGTATTGGATTATCACACAGGCTTTTGAATATCTTATTAGTTTGAGATGTCCTTCCTTCTATTCCCTCCTCAATTCTTCTTCTTTCTCCAGTTCTTTGTGGACCACAAGATGACCAAGCTTCACATCTGCTACATATGTTTAGGGGGCCTAGGTCAAACCCATGTATGTTCTTTGAATGGTGGATCAGTTTCTGAGACCCCCCAAGAGTCTATGTTATTTGACTCTAATGGCCTTCCTATGAAGTCGAGCAGATAACCCTAGTTAAAGTTAATGCATCACAAAACAAGACTAAGTCAGAAATATAGGAAAAAGATTTGCATCTAAGACAGTATGGCTTAATACTGATAGGAAGGAGATAAGAATTTAGTGGTGGTAGTAATCTCTGTCTCAACTATCTATCATTTATCATTCATCTATCTGTCTCTCTATGTTTCTGTCTCTCTATGTTTATGCACACAAACATACACACACAAAAAAACGTAGAGAGACAGAGACAGAGACATACAGACAGGAAGAACAAAATTAGTAGTAATGTTTTAAAAGATAAGTTTAGTCTCAATTATTATGATAATCTCCAGTAACAGAAACATGGTAAAATTTGACATGAAGCTTATGAGAAGTTATGGACTGGGATAATTTACAATGAATTGTACACACCGAGGAAAGTATGACAAAGAACTTATAGATTCTGTATTATTCACTAAGAGATGTGATTTTCAGGAACTGTCTGTGTAGTTGCAAAGGACAAAGATCCCACCAAATGGAGAAGTCAAGTACATTTCTGAGATCAGCAGAAAACATTTTTCCAGTACATGTTTGTTAAAAATTTACTATATTTCTTTATTTATATATCTTGTTAGTTAATTTGATACAGGAGCAATGCCGTTTTATGAATGACAAGTACATCATAAAGAAATCATGATAAATACTTTAAAATCAATATATGCCTATTTTAGAATTTAGTTGGTATGCTTATATTTAAGGAACGCATATTGTACCAAATGTTTTGGAGGTACATTTGTTACACAAGAAATGTTCAATAGCTTTTTATTTAGTGAGTGATAATTTTTTCAGGACATGTAAGGAAAATACCATCAGAGCTAATTACCAATTTTCTATATCTAGAGCTATTTCTATATGTAGAGGTTCAGATAAATTGATATCTCAGATTGATGGATAAAGGAAACAAAAAGAAGAATCAAAGAAACAAAATGACCTACTCCAAGAATCCCAGTTACGAATAAAAATTCAGACAATTACACATATTTTATAGTTATTTATTTAAATACTCTCCAATATTTCACTTTTCATTCATTTTAATGATCAATTTACAAATATGAGACTTTTCTTGAGGATGCATTTAATGTTATGTAACTCTAAGTTCTGTTCATAGGTTTTGAAAAGTCATAACTTTGAAACTTATAAAGTAAAATAGTCATAAAACAATAAGACTGCCAATTCAATATATAAAAATATACTATACTCAAGAGTCATATAACAGAAGCTTAACGATTTTGAACTGCACTACATGGTGACCAGTATTAACTCCAATTTATTACAAGGATTTGATTCTTCCCAAGGCAGAAAGAACAAATCCCAACACTATTTCTCAGTCTAATGTGTTCCAAGCAATTTAAAGTTGTGGACTGGCCAATGACAAGTGTCATATCTCTGCCGTTTTATGCAACCTGAGGTAAAACACATTGAAACAAGAAGATGTAACTTGTCATGGAGTTTGTGTTATCATTGAATACCTGAAACATTGTGTTTTGGTGAACAAAAAGTAGATAGAAAAATTTAGGTAAAGTAGGTAAAGTTTTTGATATGCTTTTGCCTGGCTGAGCTCATGTTTCTATGAGAATCTATATAATCTAATGTCATGTCTAGAAATATAGCAGCAATAGTGACAGGTATTACAAGAAATTAAATATTGATATATATTTTAGTATATTTATTACATAGACATACCTTAATCTCCAAAGAGTAATAATAGTTATTATGAATCACTAAAGTTTTCAACTGTTTTTCAATTACTTTAATATCTGTGTTAGTTAGTTTTTTTTTTTTGTTGTTGTTGTTGTTGATGTTCTTTCATAACTTGACACAAACTAGAGTTATCCACAAAGAAGAAGCTACATTTGAAAAATGTCTCTGTAAGAATAGTCTGTAGAGAAGCATGTTAGCCCAATCGAAGATGCTTGAATCTCACTGAGAATGGAGAATAAAATAGTCATTTGAGGCAGATGGGGGCGGGGGGAAGGATCTGGGTGGGAGAGGGGATGGGGAAGGGCATGGGGGCTAGAGTTCAGGCAGGCATGGGGAGAGACAGGAAAGTGTGGAGAGGGCCAAGAAAATGAATGAGAACCTGTAGCAGGCAGGGAAAGGAGAGCCTCTCAAGGACATGCCAGAGATCCAGGAGAGGGAAGGCTTCCTGGAATCAATGTAGGTGACTTTAGCTGAGACAGGTAGCAGTAAAGATTTGGGACCTGGAAAGGCCACTTCTTGTAGCCAGTCAGGACCATCAGTGGAGGGATAAAGACACCAACTCACCAACAAAAATTTCTACCCAAAATTTATCCTGTCTACAAGAAATGCAGGGACAGAGAGAGCAGAGACTGAGGGAATGTCCAACCAATAACTGGTTCAACTTATGACCTATTCCATGAGTAAGCACCAATTGCTGACACTATTAATGATACCATGTTATGCTTGCAGACAGGAGCCTTGAATAACTGTCCTCTGAGAGGCTCCTCCCAGCAACATAATGAAACAGATGCAGACAGTCACAAACAAACCTAGGACAGAACTCAGGAACTCTTTTGGAAGAGTTAGGGAAAGGACTGATGGCTCCAAATGGGATAGAAACTTCATTGGAAGACCACTAGAATCAAATAACCTGGATTCTTAGGGGATCTCAGAAACTGAAACACCAAACAAAGAACATACATGGGCTTGAACTAGGCCCCCTACACATATGTAGCAGATTGGTCTTCATGTGGTCTGCAAAGAACTGGAGCAGAGGCTCCCCTTTAACTGTTGCCTGCCTGTGGAATATGTTCCCCTAAAGGGTTATCTTCTCTGGCCACAGTAGAAGAGAATATGCCTAACACTGCACAAACTTAATGTAGCAGTTTGGGGAGATACTCAGGGGCACCTTCACCCTCTTAGAAAACAGGAGAGATAGAGGTATGGACTGGGGAAGGTGAGGAAGAGGCATAGCGATAGATAGATAGATAGATAGATAGATAGATAGATAGATAGATAGATAGATAGATAGGTAGGTAGGTAGATACATAGGTAGATAGATAAAAGTTGGAAAAATCTTCCATCATGTATTGCAGACAGTTTGCCAAGGCTCAATGTCTCAGTGACAAGTCATTGGCAGTTTTCAGCTGCTGCAAGAGATTCAGTTTTCTTCATGATGGCTATTTATTTGTCCCTCACTTCTGTGTGACTAATGGAATGTCCATGCACATATGTGAAGCATTAACTGGATACAGTGGCAAATGACTATCTATGGGTAACTAATGATTGGTGGGAGAGGAGTCATCAACCTGTCCTAAAGATAAACATCCTCAGTGGTTATTCATCTGAAGCCATGTACAAACAATCAAGAAAACAGACTCAATACGCTGTATTTACATGTTTGTGTACACAAATACAAATATGTCTATGTAAATAATAATAATAATAATAATAATAATAATAATAATAATAATAAATAGTGAAGACAATGAAGACATCAAGGTCCCTAAGAAAGGGCATATAAGGTTTGGAATAAAGGTACCTGGAGGAAGGGGAAAAAATAGAAAAAGTGTTGTATTTTTGTTTAAATAAAAATGTATTAAAATACATAAACACAAATATGTATTATAAAAGGGAAACAGGAAGTAGGAGTGAGATAGGATGGAGATTCTGGAAGAAGTTAAGGTGAGGACTTAGTTATGAATTTGGTCAATATAAGTTGTACAGTTATATAAAATTTTCACAGAACAAAGTTGCTTTTTAAAGACAAGAGTGTTAAGAAGGAATCAATTAAGAAGGGAATCTCAATTGTATTGAGATAGGGTACCTCAACTGACATGTTCCTTGTTCATTGAGGGATACTATTTCAAAAAACCAGGGGAGGCCCATTAAGAAAGGAACTTAGTGTTGACTTCTGGTCTACATACACATGTGTATTTGTGCCCCACACATAAACACAAACTGATACCCACAAGTACATGTACATGCAACACACACACAGCGGGGGCAGATGGAGAAAATAATTATTTTTTAAAAAATGTATTCACATATTGATTACCCTGCAATAAAACAAAATAAATGTGGAATCACCTGAGAGAATTGTCTAAAACCTCCAAACTCACAGACCCTTGTCTAGTTATGTTTGTATCATCATTTTGCCACTCTAATGCATGCTGCTGTCCATAATGAAAAAATGAAAAATTTTAGGCCTGCCTTTTGTCTTGTACATTTTTTATTGTAAATTTATTTTTTTTTGCAGTTGATTTTGTTCTCATACAAATGTACTCCTTGGTTTTGTTATGCCAAGTTTTACTGTTGTTATGCTTCACATATTAAGTTAAACATAAAACTGTTGTTTTATGTTGAGTATGTTTACTCAAGGCCTTATCATCAGCTGCCATCAATACAGTCACATGACATGGATGAAAATTCTCACTTGTTAAACATTTAAATACATGGAGTAGGACAATTGTCTTTGGATTTTAGAAATATTGCACTACAAAAATGATTGGAGGTTAGATGTTTTTAAAATAATATCATATCATTTGGGAATTTGAATGGGAAAAAATGAAAAATTATGTTATTGACTTTAATCATGAAGATTTTTCACATAAAAAGGTGTATTTATTGTAAACAATATTGTATTTAAGTGAGGGGATTTATTTTCATTAGTGTTATTTTGTCATAATGTTATTATTCAAAGTACAACTTTTGTATAAATCAAATTTGTAAATACCAGATAATGGTGATAGCAATTGCAATTTATCTTAAAATATTAATCAATATTGTGGAAATAAGAAAGCATAGAACAAACCTCTGTATAAAGATACCAAGCTGAGTCAATCTGGAAAATCCAATAGTCATGTGAACTATATTAATTCTGTGGCTGGCATTTTATTACCTTATAAGAAGCTCCTGAAAAAAAATATATGGACAAAATTGAAATGGATCACCAACTGTGAAAAGAAAGTCTCAACTTGACATATTTTGCTACCAAATGAAACCTCCAGTACAAGGAATGGGTTGTCACTAATATCATTCAGAGGCTCTCCACAGAACCTGGCAAAGAATTCTGAGTATTGCCAAGAGTATTAGTTGCTCTCTAAAAACTGGTGGTTATGACCTGTTGCAGAAGACATCTGGGGGAATACAGGGAACTTGAACTGTTTCTTCATCTAGCATCTTCACCTCTATTGACTGGTGTTCAGAGTACAGGAAGGTATTCTGAGACTTGATAATCATAGGACTAGGACCAAAATAATATTGTTTTCCTAAATAACATAGCAATAAAACAACTACTAATGACATGACATTCTGGGGTACATATAGGTCAGCATCTTGCTCAGTCATCATCAGAGAAACTTTGCCCTGTGCCAGGTTAGAAAAAATACAGATACCCACAAATGAACAATGTACAGAGTGAAAAACCTTGTAATACTGCCTTCTAAAGGGGATAGTTCCATTAAATCTCTCTTTAGGGCTCAATGCACATTGTAGAACAGGAGACAGAAAGATATTATGAGCCTGTAAGTCTGGACAACACCAAGAAAAGGCCTTCCAGATATAATAGGTCTGATTAACATTTTGATTAATAGAGACAGTGACAGCATGCACAGGTTCTGCATAGTTGTAAGTCAGATAGGATGCCAGTAGTAAGAGAAGAGAATAGAAGTCGCCATCTACAACCTAGAAGCAAGCTATGATAATTACTAACAAAGGAAAACTTAGTTTTCTCCAATGGAGTCTCACTGGGTATATAAATCACTCTGAAGCGCAGGTTCCATACTCCGCAGTAGGAAAGAAAAGAAAAGTTAAGAAAAGAAAAGAAGAGAAAAGAAAACAAACAAAAAATTTTTTATGAATTTTTAATTTTTTTTTACTAATTTTCTTATTTACTTATTCATCCTGCTCATTGTCCCCTCCTAGTTACCACCTCCCACAACTCTTCCCCATTCCCTTCCCCTTCTCTTTTCAGTAGGTTGAATGGATGGGTGTCCCTTTGGATATCCCCCAACCCTGGCATATCAAGTCTCTGCAGGTTTGGGCACATCTTCACCCACTGGAGCCAGCCAAGCAGCCCAGATAGAAGAACATATCCCACATACAGGTAGTCCCCATTCCAGTTCTTCTGGACCCACATGAAGTAGGACATACATCTTGCTATGTAAGTTTAGAGATTCTTAGGTTCAGCCCATGTCTGGTCTTTGGTTAGTGATTCAGTTTCTGTGACCTCCAAGGGTCCAGGTTCCATGAAGCTGTTGGTCTTATGGAGCTCCTCTCACCTTCTCAACTGTCTTCTTCCCCCTACTGCTCCATAAGAATCCCCAACTCCATCCACTATTGGCTGTCTGCATCTGTCTCAGGCAGCTTCTGGATGGAGCCTCTCAGAGGACAGCTATTCTAGACTCCTGTCTGCAAGCATAATAAACATTAATGATGTCATGGATTGATGTTTCCCAGTGTTACAATAGATCTCTTCCACATAGATTTATCACCCTATTATATCACATATAGCCATGGTTTTCCTATTTGACCTTCTGGTCCCACATTTAATCTATTTTGGACTTTCTTTTACCCAAGACAATGCACCAGTTGCTATGAGCTGAGATGAAATGGCTAAACTAGATTCCAGGAAACTTGTAATATTATAGTTACATCAGCTCCAGTGTTCACTAATCCATCTAACTGTAATTTTAACTCTGGTCCCTTATCATTGCCAAAATATTTTGGGTCTTTTTTGGGGGGGAGGGGGTATATTTAGTATCCTTTGTTTTATCCCTAGGAGCAGCTCTATTTCTGTTACTGTTTTATTTAAGTCTTGAGCAGCTCTGTTTGTATTTTTAGGCTTTGATTTTTCAATTTGAATTATCTAATTCTTTAGAACTGTCTTTTCCTGATGGACAGAAAATAAATAGCTCATGTTGGTTTTTTGTCAGACCTTGAGTCAAGCTTTTCAGTTAGTTTTCTGATATGATGCCTTGAATATCTTTAGATAACTTACATTCATGAGCCGTAAGTTTAGCCCCTCCACATCTTCTTCCTTTCCCAGGAAACATTTTCCGAGTTGTTATTATTATAGAAGAATTTATCATTATGAACTTTTTGCTTAGAGTCCTTTAGGGAATGACCTTATCTTTCATAATCATAGCAATGGCCATCTTGTGTTTTTATATTTCCTGTAATTGATTGTCCAACTACAATTGAATTGTAAGATTGGGTTCTTTATTCACAGTTTTAATCCATTCATAAAGAGGTATAGATCTGGCCCTTAAAGGTCTAACAATCTTTTTATATTCAGCATTATCATTTTCAAAAGCTAAAAATTCTATTAATATTTCCCTAGCAGTTGTATCTTATATTGCTGTACTCAAAGCTGTAGTATATCTTTGAAAAAACTCAGTGAATGAGTTGTAAATGATTCAACTCTTCTCTGTTCTGTCTCATCCTAAGTATTTTAGGCTGTTGCATGACATTGTTCTAGGATATTGTTCATCACTGTCCATACTCTCAATTCAGAATACGGATATTCACCTAGTAAGTGAACCTTGACAATATCAATGCCTCTTGTCCTATTTCATTGCTTCATAACTGAAGCCTCATCTTTCCATCATGTCAGCCATTGTAACTGAGGATTATGCTCCAAGATGGCTGTCAACAAATCTCTTCAATCCTTTGGTATTATAAGATTTTACATGGCACAGTTATTAAGAATGTGTTTGTTGTATGATAATTGCAAACCATAGGTGATTATTGCTTCCTTAAATCTTTTTAAATCATGTGTCAGTACAGGTTGCCATCCAAATTGTTGATAACCTTGTGGATTCTTTTACCCCCCTTCTAATTATGTTATCAATAGTGGTGTCAGGAGCCATGTTTGCCTGCTTCTATGAAAGCCTGCTTGTTGATACATGTAAAGACTATACATAGTGGGACTGATTGTTCTGGCAGCATGTGTATAGTAGAGGATTGCAAAGTCGATCATCAATGGGAGGAGAGGCCCTTGGCCCTGTGAAGGTTCTGTGCCCCAGTATAGGGGAATGCCAGGGCCAATAAGTGGGAGAGGGTAGGGTGGCAGGCATGGGGAGGGGGGAGGCAACAGGGATTTGCTCTTGTTGGTTTTGTTTGTTTGCTTTTTGGAGGGGAAACTGGGAAAGGAGAAATCATATGACACGTAAATAAAGAAAATATCTGTTAAAAATAAAGATAAGATGCATGTCACTTGAAAGTGAGTGGATGAATGTTCTGTTAATCTTGGAGGAAGGAACAAGGAGGCCTCCAGATAGGTACAGATATCCAAAGTACATGAGCCATTGTTTCTCCTAGCTTGTGACTATCAGCATCTTCCTCAAATTTATGAATTTTTTTCTACCTTAGTTCTAAGGCTTATCTCCAAATTTCATCTTTTTACTTTATTTTTATATTTATCTGCTTAGTATTTCCTTTATTTTTATTTACAAACTTTTGTAATTTTCTTCTAAGGTTTATCCCCATTATTTAATTTTCTTCCTGTTTTTGTATCTCTGTCATCTTAGTATATTTCTGACTTTTATTTAGAAAATTTTCTAACTTTTCTTTTAAGGTTTGTGCAAAATTTGATTTTTCTCCTTTTCTTGTCCCTCTAATATCCTTTCCTTTGAGAAGGCCTAAGAAGCCATATTGGCTATCAGAAGTAAAATTAAGATTACTAATGTGATGGTAATAATAATTGATAATGTGTCATTTCTTATTAGGTCATTTGTCACTTTCTCTTTAGTTCTATCCTTATACCCTTTAAAATGTCATTATATAATATTTGAAAGCTCTGTGTTTTTGTGCCTCTCATTTTCAGGTACTTTATTTCTTTAAATTTGTTTCTCTTTTCAAGGACTTCATTTTACCAATTTACACTATTTTTTTATGATTGTTTATTCCCAGTTTCTTTTCTTTTTTACCGTCTTTAAAATTAATATTTTACAAGTTGAGAGGTTTGGGGCTCTTCAGTCCTACTGCAGTACTGGAAAAACCTGCAGGCTCCGCAGGACAGCTTGTACCTACTACTTCAGCTGACTCCACCCCTTAGCTCACTGTAGCAGGCTTCTGGTTCCTGGTTCTGGCCCCTTTAGGTTGGTCCCTTGCTTTGCACAGTTGTAGGGTTTCCCCACATGGACCCAAATTAGGGCTTCTAGCTCTTTCTAGCATGCTTTTTGGCATTTCTCTGGAACTGTGCCATGCTTTGGAGAAGCTGTAGTTACTGTGAGGGCTCAGCTCTGATAGAGACTGGGATCTAGGATGTGTGAGTTAGTTCACAGGCCTTCTCTGAAAAGAGCTTCCCAGCTAGGAAACTACTCTGGGAAGTGTTTATTCATGCTTTTACCTGGGGCTTTTATAAGTTTAGATTCTGTGCCCAACGGTAGGTGTCATTTGTAACTGTAGGCTTTTCCACCTGCACCTAATTTCCTGAAATAAAGCTTCTTATACTGAATTCTTTATAAATAAATGCCTAAGCCAAAAGATTTAGCTAATTCCTATTAGTTCGTAGCTCTAATCTGTCTCTATTATTCTAAATCCTACCACATGAGCACTCAGGGTAAATCGCTTTTCCTGGTTTATCTATCCCAGAATCCTTTCTTCCTGCTGGAACTTCCACCTTCTATTTCCTGCCTAAGCTAACAGGCCAGCAGCTTTTTGAACTAAAAAGGAATGCTTCTATCAAGTTTTAGCTGACTGTGCGGAATTTTAGCTTATAGTGGAGCAGGAGGCTCTGGCCTTATGGCTTCTGTCTTTCTAAGTGTCTTTCTCCACTTTATTTACAATTTTTTTTCTAATTTCTTCTAAGGCTTGTGTCCAATTTTCATATTTGGTTTTGTTTTTCCTGTTTCCCTACTATCTTAGTAAATTCCTCATTTTTATTTATGTTTTTTTCTAATTTCTCTTCTAAGACCTGCGTCAATTTTTAAATATTTCTCTTTTTCTTTTTTAGCTATTATCTTAATATTTCCCTTTGTTTTATTTCAATTTTTCCTAATTTAGCTTCATAGGCCTGTCTCATTTTCACCATTTCTCTTTTTCTTGCATATCTAAATATTTTCCAAATTTTTATGTATTTTTTCTTATTATTCTTCTAAGGACTGTCTCCATTTTACATTTTTTTCTTTTCTTATTTCTCTGGTATCTTAGTATTTACCTCAATTTTATTTATAACCTATTCTAGTCTTTCTCCTCAGGTCTATCTCCATATTTCATTACTTTCATGAATCTCTACGGCTTGTTTCTTTGAGAAGGCACAGAAAGTCATTATGATTACCAAGATAAGGATTAAAAAAGCACTGTAATCATCATCAT
>JADRCD010215644.1:0-23736 GCA_019843815.1 Montemys delectorum
TGTGGTCACCACCTGGATTAGGCTTCCTGAGTTTGGCCGTTTGTTCCCAGTGATCCAGTCATGGAAGGTTCTAGAATAGTAAGAGATATTTTACATTCTTAAAGCATTCTCTGGGCACATGCTAATACTCATACTGGTAGCCTTGGGTGCGAAGGGTGGTTTCTAGAAGGGACTGTGAGAAAGCCACTAGGCATCAGAGACACATACACAGGTCCTCAAAGAGCTCAGTACCTGACTCAGAATTAATGTAATCTTAGCTTTCACTTTTGCCCTTTTCCAACCGGTCAAAATCCTTCACAGCACAGTAGTATGATTTTAACTAGCAAGACAATTTTAGATGGTTAACTGTAAGAGACAGATATATGCACCAGACAGGTGTCCCTACAAGGGGTTGGTCTCCAGACCGCTAAGGGCTCTGTCATCCCAGGAGGTCAGTCTGATAAGAGGGTATGTCATCTGTATATAGCCCACAGATTCTCCCAGATGCTCCCCAAATCACCTCCAGATTACTCACATGACACACTTGCTTTGTAATAAACAGCAGTTAAAACTGTGCTGTCTTCAGGGAATGGCAACTGGTGGGGGTTGGGGAGTAGGGGGTAGTCTCCACCTACTTAGCACTGAGCATATCCACCTCTAGCTGGGAAGCACTTGGCTCTTGGGACACTGTGGTCCCAGTGTGTAACCCTGAGGACTAGGTTTCATAGTCAGCTGCCAGACACTTGGGTGTCTTCTCTGAATACTGTAAAAGCCAATAAAGTATATGGACTCAAAACACAAAGCACTGATAAAACACCCTGAAATATTGTCGCAGATCGTGGTCCCATCTCTGGGGCTAGAGCTGAGCTGAGTGCCTCTTGGAAAAACAAAAGCGGCATCTGGGGACTTAAGGGTTTCTATTTCCATCACACATGTCTGTCTTGCCTTTGCCCTCCCATCAGTGTGGACTGGATGAGAGCGAAGGCGTGCTTCCCACATACAGAAGGTGTTGTGCTCACAAGCTTTTCAGACACAGTTCACGCTAACTTGCCAAGTGAGTTTCAAGTGGGTAAACTGATTGCTAGAGCAAAGGGTGCCTGATACCCCTTGTCTGTGACTGGATACTCAGCCCAGGAGCCTCAGTGCTGGGTCCAGAGTCTAGATTCTAGGTTAATATGTCACTCAAGCATTGTGGGAATACTGGCCTTTAAAGAGAAATGTAAAACAACCACAAACCAAAACATGATGTCTTCTCAACCTCTCTTTTCAATCACATGTTAAAGCAGATTCCCAGCTCACCATGTGGTTAGCAGGCCCAGGGTCCTGCAGCCATACTGTCTAAGTAGGAGCCTCGGCTTGCTGTTCTTTGAGCAGGTTACTCAGTCTTAAAAAGAATTTTCTAATCGCTTCTCGGCCTTTTGGCTAAGATCAAGTGTAAAAAGAATCTTCTATGAGCATATTAAAGTAATAGGAAGTGTGGGCTGGGTGGGTCAGGCGATGGGGAGGGGGTCAGTTCAGTTAGTATAGTGCTTGCCACAAAAGGATCTAATTTAGAACTCCAGAAAGTGCATTGAAAAAATAAGTCAGGCACAGCTGCGTATGCCTATAATCCCAATCTATGCTGGGGAGGTAGAGACATGAAGCTCTCTGGTGTGTGTTCCAGCCAGTAGAGCCAAAACAGTGAGTTTCCAGTTCAGTGAGGGACTCTCATAAACTGAGGTGGAAGGACTGCAGAGGTGGCTCAGTGGGTAAGAGCGCATACTGCTCTTGTAGAGGAGCCAAGTTCAGCTCCCAGCATGCACATCAGGCAGCTCGTAACCCCCTGTAACTCGAGCTCCAGGGACCATCTCTCCCCTAACTCCAACCCCAGGAACCTCTTCCAATACTTGCGCTCATGGGTACATATCGATAATCAGACACAAGCACACACATTAATTAAAAATAAAATACATCTCTTAAAAAGCGAAAAATGGCTGGACACCCAGTGTCCATCACCTCTGACTCCCAATGCATGCACACATACACACACACACACACACACACACACACACACACACACTAATAGGAAGGGTTTAGAATAGTGCTTAGTATATAACTAGCACTATGTGGTTAAACAGAAGTTCTCTCTATTTAATTTAAATGACTTCTAACAGCAGGTCTGAACTGCAAGCATCCAGTACAGACATCAAAGCAGCTATGACATTGTCACCATGGGGAAGGTCATCTCCTGTAGGGATGGTGACCTAGCCATCTCATGTCCAGGCAGCACCTGGCTGTGGTAGGTGTCCAGTGAACACAGACTTATTAAAGCAGGCTTTAAGGAACTGAGATCAAAAGGACACCAGAAAGTGACGACCAAGTCCTTCTCCAGTGAGCTTTCAAACTGTCTCCACGTTCACTAACAGCTGACTAGGATTTTGGAAATGAGGACATACATCTGTGGCTCAGCATTCTTTGAGACATATGACTGTGACTTCCTCCTGTCTTCCTGCCTCCGAGGTGCTCCTGGATACATTACCAATTTATAAGGAGGAGATGGGGCTGACGAACACTTGGGTCAGACACACTGCCAAGTGCGTAACACACGATCCTGTTTCCATCTCATCGTGGACCCTCATTACACAGGCGAGCAATCTGTGTGCTAGGACAGCTTACCGACATGCACACTTTGGTTGAACAGGGATAAGAAATGGAGTCAGGACTCATATCAGGACTATTAACCCCTTCATATAACTGTTCTTCTAGACCAGCTGCCTCAGGCCCTCAGAGCCCCAGAACCCCACCCAGGAACACTGAGAGTTCCCAAAGGGCAGGGAACAGAGCCCGGAGGCTGCTTAGTCACCGCCTTTCCTGTGATACTCACTCCACCAGGAACTCTAAGGGTGTCCAGGAGCTGAAGTCTGCCTCGGGCATTGATTTCCTGTTCATTGGAGTATCCAGGGTAACGCTGCAATGTAGAGATAAGTGTGTCATTTGTGCATCGCCTTCGTAATAACAGGAGTCTGGTTCTTGACCACGAAAAGACAAACACAGCACCACCACAGGGAGCCTCTGGCACTGAGGGTGACATTTACATGGAGAGATCAGACAAGATAATCAGAGACCAGCAAGCTGTCCACATTAACAAAAATCACACTTGAGGGGAATCCAATAAGGCTCTTGGTGACTCACACTTGGGGCAAACAGAAACAAAACAGGGAGAGTCACATTTTACCTTTATGTCAAACACAGCCTTATCAAAGGCAAGTGCCTCATTAAGTCCTCATATACTCTCTGAATGGTGGCAGACTCATTTCTAAGGATTTATGGGAAATAATATTCCTCAAAACATCAAAACTGTAAAATGTTATTTTTAAGTATATGGATGCCTTCCAGGAAATTTATGATATTCAGGAAGAGAATACAGTACTGGCACAACACATTCGGACATCAGTCAGAACAACCATAGGGCAGCTCAGTCATAAAAACCTCACTAGTGAAGGACTGGAAAGCTAGCCAATCCCAGTGCTGCCCCGGGAGCCCTTTACAGGACAGAATGCAAGAGGCAAGCCAGTTGGCACTAGAACTCTTCCATTGAGAAAGAACACGCCACGTCCAAGGCAGCAGCCTTGGCCTGAGACAGCTGACTAGGGATTTGCTTCCTGGTCAGTTAGAAATGTTCCTGCCCGAACAGAACATTCCTACAGTCTCCTACATAACTTCCCCACCCTGCTGCCCATGCCTGGCTCTACGCATGCACTGACTTTATGGCAATGTGAAAAGAGAACGATACAAAGTAAAATAAAGTTCGTAGAGGCTTTAAAAGTAAGAGTGGGATTGAAAAGAAGGCGTAAAAGATAAAAAAACTATCTGTCCTCAAGACGGATAGTTGAAACTCTGAGATACTACTGTGGTCCGAATGTGCCTCCCAGGCAAGACTCTTGGGTTAAAACTGAGCCTGCAGGGTAACAAGTGTGGGGCCTTTAAGAGATAATTAGGTCAGGGTGTGGCCTCATCCACGGATGGGGCACTCTCACAAGGGCCTGAGGGAGCCCCTTTGACCTTCTACCATAGGCCAGCAGAGAAGGTATCATCTAGACACAGGCTCTCACCAGACACCAACCCTGCTGGTATCCTCTGCTTGGACTCTCCCGCCTATATAACCGTGATCAGTACGATGCCGTCGCTTCTAAAATGCCCAGCCGAGGGTATTTGGTACAGTAGCAGGAAGACACTCAGACAGGAGCTTAAGGGTCTTTGGGGACACGCACTCGAAGCCCTGACAGAAAGAGACTCTCAAACCATCAGCACTCAGCAGTGAGCAAGGTGTAAGCAATGGGACCCCCATCCCAAGCACTTACGGGAGCACAGCAATGGCCGCCGAGCCGGGCGGCATGCCGCTGTTCTTCCCTGCCAGGCTCTGGCAGAGCTGATGGACCGCGCCCTTGGCCATGCCGTAGCCGACCATCCCTGGGAAGGTGAAGAAAACAGTTGGTTACATCAAGGCTGGATGCTGTATCTCCTCAACCTCTCTGTTCCCTTAACACTTCAGCTATAGCTATGCATGCCCTCTAGCATGGAACCCTAGCTAGCCCTGCCAGAATAACAGCAAACAGAAAAAGGTGATGGGACAGGTAGGCAGGGGTGTGGCCTCTGGCCAGTTTCCAAATATCCAGGTTTTTTTTTTGTTTGTTTGTTTTGTTTTTTGATTTTTTGTATAGCCTGGGCTGTCCTGGAGCTCACCGTGTAGACCAGGCTGGCCTTGAACTCAGAAATCCGCCTGCCTCTGCCTCCCAGGTGCTGGGATTAAAGGCGTGCGCCACCACGCCCAGTTAAAAATCCAGGTTTTTAAAGGGCACAGTGCCACTAGCCATTCCCCTTCTTTAGGTAGCACGGAGGAGTACAAAGGATCCTAGGCGGAGCACTTCAAAAGCGGGGCTCTCACGTCTGCTTTCCTGATGACAGTCATGGCCACAGGTTCTAGCCTTGGTTGTCTATGTGTACATGAAAGTCATAACTGAACCTTAACCATCAACAAGCCTGCACTGAAGACCAAAGGAGACGCCAGCCAGGAAAAAGCCAGGGAGGCCACAGGGGGCGCAGGGGGTCCGAGGAACTGCTGAGCTGCTGAAGGCTCAGCTTTGCACTAGGCGACTCCACTGGGCTGCCGGCCCGGGAGCATAGCGGAAGGTGTTCTCCCACACCCTCCCTCCTACTCACCACTACTCATGGCTTCCTCACTAGCACACAGTTATTCCCACTGTGGAGCAGGCATCTACTGTCCCCTGGGGGCATTCCCTTCCTTATCCAACATGCAGAGCAGTAGACTGTGTATCCCAGCGCGGCTGCCTAGTACAGCTCAGACCGTGGTATTATTTCTCTATGATCTTCATGCTCGTCACCATCATTCTGCTGCCTATCGAGTCTACTGCTTGATGGGATTGCTGGTTTCCAGGCACCAGACCGCCTACTTCACCTTCATAGGCGACTGAGCCTCCTCCGACCGTGAGTCCCCTGGTTCAGTGCTAGGCACATGAAGAAATGCAAGGCATTTCTGACTCCAAGCATGAGAACCTAGGGTCCAGGTTGAAGGTCATGGCTAAGGACCCACACTGACTCTTCAGCACTGTGATTCAAGGAGAGTCAACAACCCTCCCAGCCACCAGCCACCTCTACACAGAGTACAAGGAGCTCTGGGAGCTGGAGGCATTGGTTCCCCTAGAGCTGGAGTGACAGGGAGCTCTGAGCTGCCTGATGTGAGTGCCTGGAACCCAACTCAGGTCTCTGCAAGAGTTTCCTGTGCTCTTAACCACTGAACCATCTCTCCAGCCTCGGTTTCTTTTTTTTGAGACAGGTTCTCATCATGTAGTCCTGGCTAGAAAAGAATCAGCTATGTAGAATACACTTCGTCTCAAACTTGCAGCAACCCTACCTCTGAATTATTGTCATGAACCACCATGCCCAGCCTCAGGAATATAGTCAATATTTTTTTTTAAATTAATTTCTTTCTTTCTTTGAAAGAATGGTTTGTTTATTTATATATTTATTTATTTATTTTGTGTATGTATATATGTGTGTGTATGTGTGTGTGTGTGTATGTGTGTGTATGTGTGTGTGTGTGTGTGTGTGTGTGTATGTGTGTGTGTGTGTGTGTGAGACTGTTCACATGTCCACACATCATAGCACACGTATGGAAATCAGAGGAAAAGCTTGTGGAAGTTGTTTCTTTTCTTCTATCTACCACATGAGTCCTAAGGATCAAATTCAGGTCATCAGGTTTGGTGGCAAATGCCTTTTCCCACAGAGCCCATCTCCCCAGCCCTCAATACACTTTTTCTCATATGAACATGATGGTCATGGTGGTACATACCTCCCCTCCCAGCAACTGAAGTGTGAGTTCAAGCCCATTCCAACATACATAGGATAAACTCCGCTCCACAAAATAAAAATAATGTTTCTAATATAAAAATGTGTGAATGGAAAGAGGGTGTGGTTGGATGTACATAATTGCACATATAGAGTACTTCCGGATGCCTGAAGTCTGTGACTAAGTGTACCTCAGGAATGCTGTAGGGATCAGGCACTTGAGCAGGTACCAACCTCCCTGTTCAGCGTATATCTTTCAGTACCATGTGAAATTTCCTCTAAGTATTGGTTCAAAAAGGCTAATAAAGTTACACTAATAGAAATAATACACTGTCATCCACTTTCTCCCTTAAGTTCTACTCATTCCTTGGTCATATAAGCTCTTCCACAGAACCAGGGACAGAACCTTCTCTACTCTCTCCCCCCCCCCCCCCCCCCCCCGCTTTCCCCCCTGACTCATCCAAGGTATTTGCTTAGAAAGTAATTTAGCAACACAGGCTCCCTGCTCCCCGCTCCCAGCTCCCCGCTCCCCACCTCCCCCCGACCCTCGCCCACCCCCCTGCTCCCTGCTGCAGGCCCTCAACACACCATCAACAGTCAATTTATGAACCAGATCAATCTGCCATCTGCCAGCTCACACCTAAAGTCCCAGCCACCCAGAATCACTAAGGTTTTTCTCAACTGTAATCAAGAGACAGTCATTTTCATATTTTCCAGGTACCTCTTTCTGATAAGTAAAAAAACATTACACATGGAATGCCTAAAATCTTATACTTTAAAATAAAATGTACCAAGGTGTAGTGAGCATAAAAAGCTATGCATATTCAGAGTGTCCCATTTGAGCACATCTTGACACAAGTACAAAGGTGCCTTTAAGCTTCCTCTCCTCCCATAACTCACTGAGACTCTAACTGAAGTCAGAAATGCTCTTGTCACAGATGGTCTGCAAGTGTAATAGCTCAAGGGACATCCTAAGTCCAGGGAGGTGGAATTCACAGCCCAGTCGATGAACCAATCACTGACCAGCTTCAGTGACAACAGACTGCCAAAGAGGGTCAAGGTCTCAAGAAGTTACCTAGAGAAGGATTTCACCATTCTCCTTTCTCTGTCTAATCAGAGGGCAGGGAGCCAATGGTTTAAAAATACAATGAACTCAGCAAAGTCCAGGGAGCTCTCTACCTCTCCACTCCAACACTGTAAAAGCTGAGAAGCTCTGAGAGAAAAGAAATGAGCAACCAACAACCCAAGACATAATTCAACAAGACAACACAGATATGAAATCTTCCATAAATTATTTTTAAAAAGCACATACAACTACTATGCACACTTTCTTCCAAATTATAACATGACCATACATTACCTTAAGAGTGGCTTCCACCCACAGCACAGAGTGGCTGCAGAGCAGAAGGGTCCATGAAAACGAACCATCACATCGAACTAAATGCACTTATAAACCAAAGGAAATGGGAACCAGCTTTGTCCTTTAGAAAAATTAGTCTTTCAGTCCTAGGGTTTTATTTTTGAAATGTCAACCTATTACTCATTTCTCTGTTTACTTTCTAGTGCCTCTGCCCTATGTCTCCTTTAATAAAAAGCAGCTCTCAAGCAGACAGACACCTAACATTTACACAGCTTTAATTACTGCAACAGGCATGGTCCTGTTAGCTCTTGTGCTCTGCGAAATGCAATGAGCAGCAAGAAATTACTAATTAGCAAGCAACTCATGGTTCAGAGAGTTAAATTTAAAACTGAGAAGGTTTCCCAAGGGCTCTGCCGCTTAGATTTAAAAAGGAGTACATTTTAAACCCAGGTAGTACAGATGAGACTTGCTTCCCACCCCTCTGTGTCATCTACTTAAATCCCTCTAGCCTTTGCCCTAAATGAATGTATAAAATGCACCCATCCCCCAAATCTGTGTGTTGTCCTAACCCTCCTAAATTCAGAAAGTTACTGTATTTACGGACAAGGTCTTTAAAATGGTAATTAAGTTAAAGTGAGATTGTTAGGATGCAACCCTCCTGTAAAATGGCCAAGGTGTCTCTAGGGATTCACACACACAGCGCAATGACCATCTAGGATGCAAGAAGGCAGCCATCTACAAGCCAAGGAGTGAGGAGCAAGGCCTCAGAACCAATCTACCAACATCCTGGTCTTGGATATCTCACCTCTAGAACTGTTAGGAAAAGTGTTTGTTGTTTGATCAAGCCAAGACATGACCACCCCAACAAATACAGGGAGTAAGAAATGCAAAAGAAAAGGTCTTTATGGTGGAACATACCAGAAACAATCAGGGGTTTGCTTCAAAGTATATTCACTACACATTAATTAAATAATTATGGACAATTCATTTAGCTCTCTATGCTGCCTGGTTTTGTGTGCCAACTTGACAGAGGCTGGAGCTATCACAGAGAAGGGAGCTTCAGTTGGGGAAGTGCCTCCATGAGACCCAGCTGTGGGGCATTTTCTCAATTAGTGATCAAGGGGGTAGAGCCCCTTGTGGGTGGTGCCATCTCTGGGCTGGAAGTCTTGGGTTCTACAAGAGAGCAGGCTGAGCAAGCCAGGGGAAGCAAGCCAGTAAGGAACATCCCTCCATGGCCTCTGCATCAGCTCCTGCTTCCTGACCTGCTTGAGTTCCAGTCCTGACTTCCTTTGGTGATCAACAGCCACGTGGAAGTGTAAGCTGAATAAACCCTTTCCTCCCCAATTTGCTTCTTGGTCAGGATGTTTGTGTAGGAATAGAAACCCTGACTAAGACACTCTGTAAATTTCCTAACCAAGGAACTGAAAAGGTAATAATGATGCCAATACCAGTATTCAATAAATCTATGTGTGAAGTGGAAAGTATGTATATGAATACTTGATATGTCACATGAATATAATAAGACCTACAATGTGGTAGACACCATTGATGTATCAACACCTCTGTGGTTGCTCTTCAGTTAGATAATATGGCCAGTGTTTTACAATTAAAGAAAGTGTGGCAGAAATTTGACCAGAGAACCAGGGTCAAGATTCCACCAACCAAGATTATTTCCCCGACAAGATTGAGAGTGTTCCTCATAAAAAGATTCTGGCATAAAAGGCACTAAATCCATCCAATGGTAAAGTTCTGGGGGCACAAAGGGATTTGCACCTCCTCAACCCAGGGTGTATCCAGTCGCTGCAGCAGGAGAATCACTCACACTGAACACATGGAAAATGAAGGCTTACCAGGAGTCCCATCCAAGGCGGCTTTGGCCCCTGCCAGGGTCAAGAGGCCTCCTTCCTTCAGGTGCTTTGTGGCCAAGTGGCTGGAGATGGTGGATGTCCACATACTCTGCTTCCACATCAGGTCACAGTTTTTAAAGAGTGCTGGGGAATGGGACAAAAAAAAAAAAAAAAAAAGCTGAGATATATAAAATTATATATATATTATATAAAAATTGAGCTCATCATCTCCAGAGAAGAACCCAGAAGGCAAGCTCAATTCACATTGCCTGCACTGTAGGGAGCCCTCCAGACCCTGCCAGTCTGCCACAGGGTCTAATAAAAATATCACAGGGCTCAATGGTCAGAGTGGCAGATTCAAACACAGGCCGTGCCATCTCCCAAGGCTCAGCTTCCTCACCCGCTAACTGCTGAATTTTCAGCCAATAGACTTTAGCAAATAAATCTGGGGTCAACAGACTCACCAGACGGGTCACGGCTTCAAAAATGGTTTTACTTTATAGAGACGCTTAGATTAGTAAGAGGAACGCATATCCCTATTCTGGCTTTTACCAACGATAAAAATCCATGAAACAAGGGCCGTACAGCCGTAAAAAAACGGTTTTCACAGAGTTACATTTTCATGGGTAAAGTTAATGAGAGCCCGTAAGAGTCTGTAAGAGGGCACTGAAACAGCAACCACTCCACAGCCGTGCTGGCCTTCTGGCCCTGCCGCAGACTGGGAAGGAGCAGGTGGTGACACGGTCACGCCGCCAGCCTCCCCACACCCTAGCTCTCGCGCTCTCTTGACCTTCCACCATGGGATAATGCTGAAAGAAAATGCCCACTCGACACCAGCCTTTGGTTCTGGACTTCCCAGCCTGTAGAACTATGAGCACTCAAGTCTCTACAAATCGCCCACCATTATTGCCACAAACCAAACAAAGAGATGGAGCTATGGCAAGGATCCCAAGAGACAAACAGAAAGGCAGCTGGCCTGCCTCCTCATCTATACCAGAGCCATGTCAGCTAGACAAGGAGCAGAGCAATGATTAACTCGGAGAAGGACTCACACTTAGATTTGGCATTGCCCCCGGCCCATCCTCCGGCCACACAGAGAATTGCGTCCACCTTCTGGTCACCTAGGAGCTTTCCAACCTCGGCAGTGACCTTAAACAAAAGAGGCAAAAAGATGTATAAACTGGAAAGTGAGTTTGCTTTATCTTTCCTTTCTTTTTAAGCCAGTTCACAAGCCTAGCAATTGGCCTGAAATATTAGATGAAAGACGTTCCACGCATTTTGGATAGGAAAGCCAACCACCTTTCAATATGGCTTTCAGTAAAGCAGTGCCTCTACATGACCATTCTAAAATGCAGGAACATAAGCACTTCCTGAAATCAAATAATAAAGAAAGGGAGGGAAAGGGTTTTTAAGAACATCACTAGGGCCTTGTGACAAACAGGAGAAGCTCTGGTATGTGCCTTTAAAGCCAGATTTTTCTTCAGGAATCACGAACTCACGATCTGAGGAGGTTCATTTCACTCATCCTACCCCACCACAAACAAAACCCACTTTAACAAAGAAATATCACTAAGCAACAAAAGAGGGGGAAAAAACAGTCAATCACAAAATGCTAGTATGTGCTAAGTATACAGAGTTCATTTCAATGGTCTCTATGTTTGAAATCTTAAAGCCCTAAGAATATACCACACACTCTCACTATCATTTATTAAAAGGCAGTCTGGCAGACAGGCCATGTTGGTCGGCCACTGTGGCTCTTATCTGCCGGAATATCCAAGGTAATGCCTCTGAGGTGTTCAGAATGTGCCATCTTTTGAAAACTCGGACCAAGACCCAACGTCTCTCCAGTGGCATCTCCGTGGAACCGTTACTTCTTTTCTGAAAACTCAAACTGTTCCTTCAAAAGGAATGGTCAGCCAATGAAAAACAAGCTTTTCCTGTGCACCACACCTAATGCTTTCCTTTTAGACAGATTCCAGAACCCTGTGCCTTTTACGTAATTGGGCATATTATTTGTTGACCTTCCTCCTATGGCCCTGAACAATCCTAAAGGCACCTCCCTTCTTTCTGAAGTCAAGTCTCTCTGGCCAGAACCTGGACCCTGACTGCCAGAGGTTGCATCTACTCTCCCCATATGGATGGGCCCAATATCCTTGCCATCCCACCTGCTCTTCAAGAAGCACATCAACTGTGAACTCTGCCTTTTTAACACCTTTCTTCATTCTTACAATAAGGTAAGGCAATTCCAAATCCCTGCCTCTTAAATTTTGCTCTCTGCCCTAAAGTCTTCTAGAAATTTAATTCTCTTCTCACTTCTAGATCTCTTGTCCCTCGCTGAATGTCTTGACCAGGAGACCAATTTCACACATGCTACGATTAAATTTCTTCTTCTGGTACCTCAAAATTCAAAACCAGGTATCATGTAGCTGGCTCAGAAATTCACAATGGAATGGAAGGAGGTAGAGATTTGAAAAGCTATAGATTATAATAAGGCATTTTGCCCTGCTGATACATTCTACATCGTCAAGGCTTGGGTGGGGACAACTTCGACATTCAAAAACCTACATGGTGGCTAGCAAGATGGCTCAGCAAATAAATGCTTCTTGCACAGACATGTTAGCTGAGTTAGGCCCCTGGATCCAGTGGTGGAAGGCAAGAACTGACTCCCAAAAGTTGCCCTCAGGTCTCCATACATCCATTACGGCATGAGCGCCCACAATAATGTTCTCATTCAGTCACTCCCCTCCCCTCCTCCCCGTCTCTGATAATAACAGTAATAATGATAATAAATAGATGAGCCCACACTGATATCAGAACTCATACTCAACAAGAACTGAAGAGACTCTGAAAGCAGAGCGCTCACCTGGAACACCTATGGCCTTCCAAGACCAAGCATTGCTCTTCCTTCGAGTTTTATTATTTTATCTACAGGACGTTATTTTGTTTTGAGGCAGTATAACTCATTACAGAAGGGCACAACCATAAAGTCCACTGCCCAGGCTCAGACATAAGCTATGCCACTCTCCTACCTGTGTGACCTTAGACAAAATCTTCCCCACATTTGGGATTTAAAACAGTCAGGGAACACGAAACATCAGCCAGTGCTGAGCCCACCAGAGAAAGCACAACAAAGCAGACCCACTCACAGGCTAAGTTTGTGTCAGGAAACTGCTGTCCTAGCTGTAGCACTAACTAGCTTTCCAGACTGTCACTGACTGGCTGAAACCAAATGACCCCACTATGAAATGGTCCGCTTGCCTCCCCACCCAGGAATCCTGAAAACAGGCAGAGAAGGGCGTGGGGACTCCTTGGGAATGAGGGTGGGAACACGGGCCTGAGTCCTCCAGGCCATGGGTCAGAGGGCTGCTCCAGAGGCAGGACTGCTTAAGAATGTCTAAGATACTAAGATATCCATGAAATGGGCAATGCCATTGCTTCTGAGGAGTAGCCATATCTTGGAGGGAAAGGTGATATTACCATTTATTTACATGTTTCTAGAGTTTTATTGTTTTTCCTGTTTCACAATTTGCCCATAATTTCATAACTGAAAATAATATGTTGTTAGTATTTTTGCTTTGAACTAGCTTAACTTCACTTTTCAAAATACATCACATATACAAAGGTATTTAACTATACTATTCTCATTAGATAGTAAAAGCAAATTAATTTAAATAAGAAAACCTAGAGCATACAATAAGGAGAAACTAAGTAAGCCACAGCCAACCAACAAAATAAAATATCATACATCAGTGTTTAAGTGAGATAAAGTATTTAAACTAAAGGGTACATTTTTTTAAAACACTAACTATCAAACATAAAACATAAGACACACAAAAGCAGTAACAAGAACATACACAGTACAGACATGGAAAACTGACAAAATAAGCCAGTCAGAAATAGATTCTAGAATTTACCTTTTGTTTTTCATGTTTTCTAAGTTTTCCCCTAGAGAAATTGGCAGACAAAGAACACAGGGGAACCTTCCCTGGGCCTCTCCTGTCACAGTCACAATGAGGGATCTTTTAGAATTACCTGGTCAGCCTGTTCCGTGAATGAATCTGTCATCTTAACAACCACACTGGCACTGGCCTCTTCATTCTCCACCACATCGATGCTGGCAACCCACTGGAGCAAGGAAAACAGCTTTGGTCAAGAGTTGGTAGGCTGTGACTTCTCTAAAGAGCAACCCCCCAGAAGTGAAGAGAATTCAACTGAAATACTCGGGATCAGAAATGTTTCCAGTTTGCAATTTGGGATTCTGAACTATTTGCATATACTTGGGGATGGGACTGAGGTCTAAACACAAAATTCACATGTTTAATATACTCTGTATACTCAATCTAAAAATAATTTTACATAGTACTTTTAATGATCTTGAATATGCAACAAGTTTCATGGCATGAAACTTCCCATCTGGGGGCATCATACAGCCCTTTAGAAGCTCAGGATTTAGAAACATTTCAGATCTTTGCCTATTTACCACGTAAACAAAAACCCACTAGAGAAAGGTAATAACAACTGACCTCCCAGACATCCTTCAGGGACCACTGACTGCAGGTGGCCCACTGTCTACAGCATGGCCCAGTGCAGAGTGCTCTCAACAACCTTCCTTCCCCTTCCCTGCTGGACTCTGAAGGCCAAACCTTACATGCATCTAGAGACACCTGATCTCTGCCACCAATACTTAAACCTGCTAGCATGGGAGACAGCTACAAACAACATGGAGTTGAAGGGGCAGGGATGGGCCACCCTGAAAGTGACAGATGCTGAAACAGAAACCATATGTGCCACGCGTTGTTACTCTTCATGTTATAAAACCATTTCAAATAGCAAAACCCTTCGCAACTCGAAACTCTTGGGTTCGCATCGATGATGGCTGTCCTATGGAAGACCCCCCCCTCTTTCAGCAGAGGCAGATGAGCCTTCAGGTATTAACACTGGCTCTGCCATAAAGTAGCCATCTTCTCCACCATAGAAAGCGGGTAACTGATTAAACAGGGTCAGTAAGAACAAAATGACATGGAGGATGCTCACTCCTCCATGGAGGAGTTTTACTTCAGAAACCTCCAGGTCCTTCAGACTGAGGACCCAGATGTCAGTATCTACCTTTAGGAGCAATTACAACCTCACTCAGCACTCATTACTTGTATACCACAAACCATAGGGGAATAATACAAAGTCAGCTCCACTCAGCCCTCCCTAGGGTGCCAGGAGGGAAAGGGAACAGAATCCCAGGTAAATCAGCAGATCAGACTCAATACAGAGGCCAAGGAGGAACAATGTTTTATTGGCTGGCTCCCTGGCTCATGCTCAGCTGCTTCCTCATGCAACCATCCTAGCCATAGTGCCACCTATAATGGGCTACGTCCTCTCCTATCAACCATCCATCAAGACAAGCTCTCGCAGACACGGCCACGGGCAAATCGACCTGTGCAATTCATCAGCTGAGGGTCCCTCTAGATTGTCAATGTCACAATAAAAGCCAGCCGGCACAAGAGAATCAATGAAGTTAGAATCAGGGAGAGCTGATATGTAGGAGTACAGAGCCCAGTGGAGGCAGACACACCCCGCAGCACCTACAGTGCTGCCTCAGTCTCCACCTCTTCGTCTTCGAAGATTGTGGAAGACACCCTAGCCTTCCAAGGATCTAAATAGATAGTGGTATTATCCTTGTACCACACTTAAGCCAGAACAAAATCCTGTGTCCCTCTCTTCAGTCCCAGGAGATCCTTTGCCCAGGCTGCTGCTTCTGCTAACTAAACTCTCAGGAAGGTGCTTACTCTAGAAGTGCCCAATGCTGAGCCATTCTGATCCCTGCTAAGAGGCTGGGGCCACGATCGGCTCTGCCCTCACTTGCCACCCTCTGGGAGTGGACATCTGACTCGACAAAGTCGGTGAAATATCCTTTACTAAGCAAAGATGTCAGCAGCTGCGGGGCTGAGCCTTCGAGTTCCAACAAGGCTAATAATACTGCCTGCAACACAGGCTGCAGTATCGGTAACAGCTAGCACTTAAACGGTATTTACCTATTATCTCATTTATTCTTCACGATTGGCCCAAGAATAAACAGGAACGTTATTGTCATTTGATTTTACAAGGGAACTGAGGCTAGCGGGCATTAGAGAATCAACTCAAGGTCACTAGGCTAGTTACTTAGGGCGGCCCAATTCCAGAGTCTTCTTTCTGCCTTTCTCCTCCCAGGTCGCTCACACCGCTCCTCTTCCTTCCCAAGTCACGCTGGACTTTCTGGGCCTGGAGGAGGCCTAAGGGACACCTACACCCCACGCTCTTTGCAGGGCAAAGGCCAGGCAACTGTGGCCCAGAGCAGACTTGTGGGCGCGCATGCAGCCTAGTCACGCGTGCACATAGCCCACAGTCCCCAATCCCCCCGCGACTCCTAGAGTCTGCCGCTTGCAGCGGCCGTCTCGCAGTGTTACCCAGTTGCGGGCCCGGAAGGCCTGTACGCAGCGCGAGCCCAGAGCGCCCCTGCCGCCGTACACCAGCACCCGGCGCGCCTCGCCTGAAGCCGCCATCCTGCTCCCGACAGACTCCGGCGGTACTAAACGCCAAGCCCAAAGGCACTCCAAGGCTCGCCGCTTCCCTGTGCGGAACTCAGGAAGCTTGCCCAGAACACGCGCCCCTGCCTTTCCCCGCCCCAAAGCTCCGCCCCGAGGTGGAGACGGAGAATTGCAGGGCCACGCCTCCTGCTTCAGCCAATAGAAGCGCGAAATCCAGAGCGCGTGCTCTCAACTGTGCCCCGCCTACAAGGCTAAGACACAGTAAACCACGCCTCCCTTCAGTGAACCTTTAGAAGCTGAGCGGCTGAGACTCGCGCTCTCTACTGCGCCCCGCCCATAGCCCTGCCTTCACCGCCCTGGAGCCAATGGGAGTGTAGCAACCTGGGCTCGTGCTCTAAACTGTGCCCTGTCCACCCGCCCCGCCTCCTCTCCTTGCCCAGTAAGCGCGCATTGAGCTCTCTGCAAGGCTGTGAACCCTACCCAGGGTGAAGACAACTGCCAAGTTCCGCCCCCAGGCCGCAAGCTTTCTGGAGCCCCACCGGCCTAGGCAGAAGCAAGGGTTTTTTATTAGAGCAGACACCGCTGGACTCAAGTTAGAGAAAGTAATTACAGATACAAACCAACCACAGTATTTTTAACTCCCAGATAAGAGAAGAACTTTGCCTGGCCCCATTGTCTAATAGCTGCATGGCCTAAGCAACTTAAGTTGTTTTGTGCTGTGCCTCAGTCTCCTCGCAAATAAAATGTGAATAATAGGCTGTGCCTAGAATTGGAGAAAAGAGTGTAAAAGGTACATCGAGTAGTGCTCAGCTATCAGTATTAGTCTTATCAATACTGGTTATTAAAATTCACTAAGCATCCTAGAAGCCTGTCGCATTTGTTCAAAAAGGAAGACAACTGTCTAAATGGGGATACATTTAAAGGTGAAAATCTTCCAAAACAGTGACACAAAATTTGTAGTGCTCTGTTGTTTAAACCTTTTCGTTTCTGGAATTACTGCCTTTAAAACAAAAAATATGATGAGGAGTTACTACTATATTTAAAATAGTATTAGTATATAGCACAACAGCCTTTGGTCTGGTAGGAGCACAAATTTAAGGCCTGTCCTAAACTGTGTGCCTACTAAGCTATGGGTCCCTGGCTGCATGAGACCCACCAAGTGATGCCAGCCATCCCCAGCAGATCCTGGTGTTACCCACCCCTTGTAAGTGAATTACTTCTGCTCACAAGCAAGGTATTTAACAACTGCACTGCTGACAATTATCATCAAATAAACTGAACTAAGACTGATTGTATGTTTATAGTCTTCACAGCATCCCTGGGCTCGAACCCTAGAAGTCAGTAGCAAGCCCCTGCCCTCTGTCATAGAGATTGGAAATATCTTTAGCCAGGCCTGGTAGTACAAGCCTGGAATCCCAACTACTACCCTTGAGGCTAATGCAAGAAGATCACAAGCTCTAGGCCTGGACAACAGACTGAGTTCAAGGTCAGACTGGGAAACCTAATGAGACCCTGTTTCAAAATAAAAAGAGTGGCGGGGATATAACCCAGTGGTGGAGTATTTGCCTAACATGCCCAAGGACTTAAATTCAGTCTCTGAAGCCAGGAAGAAGGAAGGACGGGGGAGGGGGGGAGACACTTTAAATATTTCCAAAGATCCCTTGACGGGTAAAAATCACCACTGACTAAGACCAGCGACTAATCTGTCGCTGTTGTAATGTAACCTGCAGAGACAGATGCTGTGTGGAGCTGCTTTGTGCATTTCCAGCCCACATGGCACCTTATACACAACAGACACAGTTTTCACTTGTAACAGATAAGACCTACAGACCTATGTCAGTAGACAGCAGGATGTGGCTGGCAGAATATTCCACTGTCGGGAGCCTCAAGGTAGAATTGTTGAGAAGTCTGAGGGGGAGAGAAAGGCACATTTGTCTAGTGCCCTCCACAGGCCAGGCACGGTTTCACACAATCTGTGTATGCAAATTCACTTTCTTGTATACAACAATCCTATGGCTGGCTGTAAAGAGAAAGCACAGGAGTCTCAGTGAGACACCTGCCTAAAGAGAACAACACTGAACCTGGTCTTCGATAACTAAGAGTTCCTCTTGACCACCACTTCAGTCAGCATGGCATGAGCGTTGTAAACCCATAGAATTCTTCTGAAAACCCCAAAACATGGAAATTTGATATAAGTTCATCATTTAATTCAGATCTATGACTCCAAGGCATTAACTATATCCTATTCTCTAAAAATATTCTGAGTGTAAAGATAAGAATGTCAGCTAACGTTATTTGCCATGCATTAATATGCCAAGCAGTCTTCGAGGGCTTTTGTATGTATTGTCTTATTTATTGGCCGATAAACGTTTTCTATTTCCAGGCCACTGTGGTAAAGGTAAGCTGCAGTATTTCAAAGACCTACATTCCAGCCCAGTGTCCACATTGCTTTGCCCGTAAGAAAAGCAATGGCCTAGCCCACAGGGTTACTGGAGCATCAGAGATGCTAAGTCATACATTAAATCCCTTTGTACCAGGTAGAGCCCCAACAAGCTTCAGAAATACTGTTCTTTATTTCCCTTATAGGGAGGGCACTGTAGCGAGTCCCCTCACAAGTGGGAAATGTGTCATTCCTATAACATGCTCGCATGTCTCCATGAAAGAATCTGAGGGTTCCCACTGACCAACAAGAAAACTTGAGAAGCCCCTCCAGGAATCAGTGACGACACTGGCGAGTTTACTGTGCTGCCTTTACCCAGTTTTGCACCCCAAGGTTTTCACAGTAGCTTTCACCAATCTCACAGCACCCTACATTTGACAAGACAGTGAAGGCCATAATTCTAAAAGCCTCTGTATAAAATGGAGAACAGAAATTTTTCATTCTTGGAGTCTACAGATTATAGAAACAGAGGGACTTGCTGGAAATAAGGGATCCAGAGGAAGTAGGAAGGGACTAAGAATGGGAAATGAGTGAAGAATATGAGCAAAGTAACATTATATGCATGTATAAAGTCACCAATGAAATAGATAGATATAAGTACATACATACATACACACACAGAGAGAGATACATAGATAGATAGATAGATAGATAGATAGATAGATAGATAGATAGATAGACAGACAGATAGATAAACAGATACACAGAGAGAGAGAGAGAGATAAAAGATAGGTGATAGATGTAAATACATATATGCACAGATATAGATAGATGATAGATAGATAGATAGATAGATAGACAGAGATATAAATAGATGATTGATGATATACATTCATACCCAGACAGATAGATATAGATGCATACATACACAAAGAGATAGATAGATAGATAGATAGATAGATAGATAGATAGATAGATAGATAGATAGAAATAGATCTTGAGTTTTAGATGATAACTTTTCATCCCGACAAGAGCCTCACTCCCTAATCCCAACACCCAGGAAGCTGAGGTAGGAGGACTGCAAATTCATCTGCATAGGGAGAATCCATCAAAGAAAAAAATAAATAAAAGTGTCTGACCCATGTCAGAGAGCATGGAAAAGTGGAGTCAGGAGAGAGGGTGTCCCTGCAATCACAATAAAGAGATTTCATGTTACAGTTCAGCCGACAACAAACCCATAGAGTTTTAATTCATACATGTCAATTTAAGTCTTATGAACCAGGGTCAATTCACAGTATTAGTAACAGTTCCAGGGACTCTGACAGCAGTGACATTTTAGAGAAAGAAATGCCAGGGCACGCCTAGAAGAGATCGACATTTGATCCCGCACATTGTTGCTGACACACGTGAGCACTAATAGGTCCGTTTCTGTTTTGTTTCATGCCATGCATTTTTTTCAAAGTCTAGTTAGCATTCTTTGTCAGCAGTTCTACATGATTTTGCTTGACAATAACTCTCTGGTCATTCTGATGTCCACATCAGGATTACGTAAATACTTGAAGGGAGGAACAATTAAAGCCTCTGCTGAAACCCTAGTCTGTTGGGAGATATAGGGTTACTTCCTTGGGTAACACACTCTGCTATATCAAGCAAGGGGAAGGTTGTCTGCAGAGGCTGGGGATGTGCGTGGAGTAAACAGAAGCTGAGGAGGCAGGCACTGAGGGAGGATGAGCTAGCGTGTGTGGAGCAGGCTATTAACGGCAGTCCGAAAGATGTCCATTTGCCCACCTGTTGCCCAGAGCCCCGGGGGATGATTTGCACTCACTAGCATGCCTGGATGGTTCAAAAAGGTGTGGTATGGGCTGGCATCTCTACTCAGTTTCTCTTCCTTCCTTCTGATCATCGTTGCCTTGTCTCTGCCTCATTGGTTGAGTGGGAAAATCTTGTGTCAGACCGGAGTGGATTTGGTCAATGCCACAGACCCAGAACTGGTCAAATTCATCGGAGACATTTACTACGGGCTCTTCCGAGGATGCAAGGTGCGGCAATGTGGACTTGGGGGCCGCCAGTCCCAATTTACAAGTGAGTATATTGGGGGCGTGTAAACTGATGTGTGCACTTTTTGTTCGGCAGGGTGCTTATATCTAAAAGTGGGATTTGATTATTGCCTATGTAAGACATAACTTCAAAGTCTATGGGCAGCCAACATTTCCTATACAGCAATGCAGAGAACTTTCTTTTCTAAAAGAAATAAAAATACGAGAAATAGGAATTTGTGTATTTTGTAGTTTACTGCTAATAATAGTAACTAGTAAAATACCAAGTGTTCATGTGTCAGGCATCCCACTAGAAGCTGCCCATTGCCTGATTCATTTAAGCTTCACAACACACTAAGGGAAGCATGGTGAATGTGCCCATTTTTCAGCAGAGTACATTGAGTCTTGGGAAATTGCATAATTCACCTGGGGTCACTCATTCTTCCAGGAAACAACAGAGTCAGATGCCAGACCAATGCCACGTGACTCTGGTAGTCTTAACCTGTCCCCAACAGTCTACAGGTGCAGACAGCCTGCGGAATAGGACTTCAGGAAGCAGGGTAACTTCATCCATGTGTATGAAAGCTGCGTAGCCCGAGGAACAGCAGAGGGACTTCTCTATGAGCACTGACGAGCAATTAACACATTTCCTGGCAGGGAGGCTGGGGAAGGCACTCAATGGCTTAAAGATGAGCACCCAGCAGCATTGGCCTGCGTTCAGAGCTCCTCAGAAGGTAAATGGAGTAGTCCCATGAAGCCCTAAGGCAGGAGTCCAAAAAATGCTTGGGAAAGAGAAAACAAAACAAGCAAAACAATATTCCACAGTCCTTGGAATCAAGCGAGTAGATCACTAGTAAAACTAGTGCCCAATTAAACTATAGTTAATCAATGGCTTGTTAGCACATGGTGATCAGAAATCTTACCCATCGCTTGCTTTTTTTTGTATCTCAAAACTCTGGCAATGTTTAAAAATCTGGCCAGGACATATATTTCATTAAATACCTAAAAAATAGAATGTTGTACCTCTTGACTACAAAATGCGAATGGTCTTCCTGTCTATACAGAATACATGTTCATTATGTTTATTGAGAAAAAATTTGAGTATATTTATATTCACCCAGTGACTAAAATGGAGCTTCAGTGTTGGGGAAATAGCTCCATCATCACCACAATCTAGGAGGCTGGAAGGGTAGCTCGGGCATGGTCGCATGCACACCTGAAACTACGGTGCTGTCGGGAATGAAGACAGATTCTGACTTCACTGAAAACCCCTGTTCCTAAGTAATAAGCCAAAGGTTGATATAGTAAGAAAGCCCACACACAGATGCGCAAGCTATACACACACACACACACACACACACACACACACACACACACACGCACGCACAGTCTAAGTTGAAAAATAATCACACAAACAAAGAGAAGGATGTGTTAAAAGGAGATCATGACGACAGCACTCTGTCTGTGTGCTCTGCCGCCTAGTACGTCTAATGGACACTTAACAAAAATCTTAATATGTGGGAGGATGGCAGGGCAGCCATGCGTCTGTGGTCCTTTAATGTGCTACTGGTACCTGAAGAGTAAGGCCGTGCCACCCTCAGCTCCCAGAAATTAAACCGCTTCTAATGGGAGCTGGAACAATGAGTACCTTCTGTTTGCCCTTGAGGAAAAGCAAGTGTCTCTTTCTTTCCTGCTCCTTCCTTCTAAAAAGATATCCACAGGCGCCATCCTTGTTTTCCCCTAGAGTGGTCCAGTCCCAAGCATCGACACTGTGTGAGATGTATAGATGGTGTTTCATTTTCGGCTTTAGTTAGGCAGTATTTGAGAATGCTGTTTTCAGCTGCTCTCTGGTCATCCCAGAGGATGTAATAAGTGTTCATGTACAGTACCTTGAAAGAGGCCATGCTTGAAAGGTCTCAGGAAGCCCAAGGCAGCTTCTTCCTATAATCAGCTCACGTTGCGTGCTGCAGTTTAGAGACATTGTATGTATTACTATCTCTCTTTCACAGTCACAGCTTTCAAGCTCAGTAGAATGTAAACTTGAAGTAACTATGGGGTGTGTTAGCATCTCCCACCCTGAACAGGATTTCCCACTTTCTGAAGGGCTACAGGAAAATATCCCTGTTCTCAAGGCTGTACACTCAAAATCATCCGAGAGGAGTTTGTGCAAGTGCATTGTGAACCGTATAATAGGGAGCTGTTTATTGAGTCTCATTTGCAAGCAACTGCTTGCCTCACCTAGAGACTCATCTGAGAGACTCAACTCCCACGTTAGTCATGAGAAAAACCAAGAAATTTTCCACCACCAACCACTAAGGTCCTTTTTATACCTAGAATATCTGAAATAAGTAACGTTTGAGTGGCTACAGAAAGAAAGCAACAAACATTAAATTAATTAATGATGTGCACGTCGTTGGATATACTGTTGAATAGATACAAGCCAGTCACCACCCGGAGAAGAGGGATGAATGGAGAAGACAAGGGCTTGCCCAGAGAAGGCTGCTGTGTAGCAAAGGAGACATGAAGCAGATGAGACTCTAGTCACTAGAGACATAGCACATTCCTCTCTGTGGTTCATTTCCTCTATCTTGACTTTATCATAACATTTTATTAAAGGAAAAGATGAGAATCAGAGAAACCAAGACATGGAGCAACTTCTGTGAATGTGCCTAACATACAGTATGTTGCAGTTTTAGATCGATGGTCCCTCCCTATAGCTTACCCCACAAGCATCTCCCCAAGGGCTAAAACCTGGGTAGACTACTGTGCTTGTTTATTTATCTCACCAGGGCAAAAGATCACTTGTCTCTGGAATCAGAAACAAACAAATCATCAAAGTTTCAGCTGCTGATAAAATAATCAGTTCTGGTTGTCAATCGAGGTATCACTTCTGTATGTTAAAAAAAAAAAAGAGTTTAAATTCAAAGTAAGCCTTCTAGAACTGCATTGTGATTAAACTTTTAAACTCTTGTTTATCTAAGGTTTCTGATTTCTCTCCTGCCAGCCCCTTTAGCAGAATAGTTAAGGCATTACTTCCTGGCTGTGTGGTCTTGGCTAAACTATTTAACTTATCTGGGCCTCAGTTGTCACATCTGTAAGAATGAGAGAGGGTGACCTGGGGAGCTCAGTCAGCAGTGTGCTCTTCACACAGACATGATCAGTTCCGTCCCCACGACCCATGTAAAAAGCCGGGTATGGTGGCATGCCTCTTTGTATTCTTAGTGCTGGAATGGTATAGATGGGAGGGTCACTAGGGCTTGGTAGCCAGCAA
>JADRCD010215645.1:17107-33093 GCA_019843815.1 Montemys delectorum
ACACATGTGTCATTACCAAGAGGAGAGAAGAAGGGCATAGGATTCACTAAAACTGTTGTTACAGGTGCTGGTAAGCTGCCCAGTACCAATGCTGGGGCCTAGACAGGGTTCTTTGTGAGAAGAGCAGGTTCTTTAACTACAGAGCCACTTTCAAACCCTCTTCTCTTTTCTAACACTAAACATACACTGAATGGAAATATATAAGAACTGCCACATGGATGAAGCATATCACAGTCTGTGTACACTGGGAAGAAAGATCAGAACAGCAAGCCATCTAACATACTTTATCAACAACCACATTTAAAGCCCCATATTGTGCACAAAAAAATCTAATATCTTATAAATATTTTCTTTGCTACAAAAGCAACACTGAATAGACAGAAACATTGGTGAAACATGACACATGCCCCAAGAACACTGTTAAACATTAATATTGTTGGCAAACACAGAACTACTAAAATCTAGATTGAAGCATATCCAGGTATGGTAGTTTTAGAGCAAAGAGCACATTAAAGTGTTTATAACACCATCTTCAGAAGTTATGAAACCAGTATGGAAACTCCATTGAGCACCTTCTATCAATAGGGGGAAGAATAAGGGTTTATTTGTATATAAGTATGGTGTGTGTGTGTGTGTGTGTGTGTGTGTGTGTGTGTGTGTGTGTGTATGTATGTGTGTGTGTGTCTGTTTGCCTGCATGAGTTACATGCATCCTGTGTATACAGGTACCCATCCAGGCCAGAAGAGAGTGTTACATCCTCTGGATTTGAAATGACAGGTGGTTGGGAGTTGTCCAAAGTGGGCACTGGGAACTAAACCTGGATCTTCCACATGAGCAATAAATGCTTTTGACTGCTGAAGTATCTCTTTAGTCCTCAGATAATGATTATGATGATGATGATGATGAGGAGGAGGAGGAGGAGGAGGAGGAGGAGGAGGAGGAAGAGGAGGAGGAAGAGGAAGAGGAAGAAGAGGAAGAGAATAAAAAATACAATAATAAACAATGTCATAAAATATAATTCTGTGTGGATGTTTATAGCATAACATCATTTCTTCCTAGAGAAAAATATCGCAGAGCAAATACCAAATCAGTGAAGAGAGATATATAAAGTTATTTTCATGGTTACCGAAGGTGTATAAAAGTCTTATTGCAACCTCCTTAGCTATAGGCATTACTGATCAGAATCCCTATTTCTAAGATTGCTTGCATTCATTTTCTGCTATTAGACATTATCTAAGGGATGACTGGAAGAATGCAAGCATATGCTTGTAGGTAGGTAGCATGCAAATATCAAGGATGTACCCACAAATTTGTGGAATTAAGGAGAGTCCTGAGGCCAGTTGAGATGACTGCTTGCCCTGGCACTAGTCTAAGAGCTGAACAAGATGCACATAAGCCTCCTCACCTGTAGTGTGCATTCTAGTTTTATATATGCTTAGTGAGTGGCATGAGTTTTAAATACTAAAAAATGAGTGTTAAATTTGACTAATGGTAAGCTGAAAGGGAGACTGGATATTGTGAGTGGGAGAATAAGAACAGGTTAAATTAAACTGGTTGCTGGATATATATATATATATATATATATATATATATATATATATATATATATATATGGAACACAAGGTCAATATTCTCACAGATGCACAAATATTACCTGTTGTGAGTAGAGCCAGGCTGAACCACATGAGCTAAAGACTACAGCAGGGGCAGGCTGGACCACATGAGCTTTGTATGATGCGATAAAGGTCATGGATTTTGTTGTAGGACTATTATTATCAAGTGGGATGATATAATTAATCTGTATTTTAAGTGATCACTCTGGTTACTAACTAGAGTGAAGACGTGGCAAGTATATAACCAAGAATTATAGTTATGAAGTCTTGCAATTGTCTGCACAAGAGAGGCTAAAATTTGGACTGGGGTAGCAAGTTAAACAGGAGGGGGGAGGAGAACAATAGTTTTATATGGCATGTTTGATGTTGCAGCAGTGTGCTCTTATCCATTATTTTATTTTACAGTCATGGGATTTCAGATCATCACCTCACTTAACAGATGAAGACAAGGACAGAAAACTGTACTCTAGAATGCACAGTAGTGCAGGTAGCCGAGCTATAAGCCCAGCAAAGATCTGCCTATGTCCTGCGATGTTGACACTACCAATGTCAATGCAATGGACACTTACTAAAAATTAAAGGTTTTTATAACCATATTCGTATTTTGGCTAATATAATCAACTAATCTTTAAATTTAAAGAGTGATACTAGAAAATAGAACGTTCAAATCTGCTCTGGGTAATAGAGATAGAATCTCTTATATTCTCAAAACCTAAAGACATAGCATATATATCTTTTACAGTCAAATAGGAACTTATGTATTCACAATTTAAAAGAACATTCTATTTATTCTGAGGGAATTAAAAATGCATAACAATAGGCATTTGGGGAAAGTTACCTCACAACAAAATATGCATGTACTATTATCTCTGTAGTTATTTATTTATGTGCAGCTAGAATTGCATGTCCACAAGGACCAGTCTTATGAAAATCCCTGAAAGAGTTCACAGTTAGAAGAAACTATAAAAATGTGGAGCCCAGCCTGTTTTCTGAGCAGGCATTGTAAGAAAGCCCTCAGGTGTTCTATGGGATGAAGATGGACTGCAAGTCTCAGGCAACTGTCTGAGTAAGTTTGCATTTGGAAATGATCTCCCTGCCTCACTTCAGCTCAATCTAACTACAGATGGGATCAAGAAGAAATGGTACTATTACACTAGGGAATTTTTAGTTTACTTCTAAGCCAACCACCACCAATTCATATTTGACTCTTCATGGGAGACCACGCTTGCTCTTCATAAATAGTATGTACGTTTGCCAGTTCCAAGCAGGAGTCTTAAATACCTTATTGTCTTTCACTGGAGGTCACTTAGGTCAAGTGTGATTGCACTGTAAAACACTTCTGCACTGCCCTGTGATTGATCTATTACTATTCACATTTCAAGATTGTTTGTAGGGCCTGCCAGGAATAAAGGGGAAGCATCCTTACAGAGTCTTCTTTATCCTATTAAATTTTTTTGGGAAGTTGGTTTGGGTATTAAATTTTAACTAGGGCAACAGCTAGCCTACATATCTAGAAAAATTCTCTTGCTGCTTGAAGGAGGAAATGACTTGAATTGTGTGGCTCACATTTATCTTGAATGTGTTTGTTTAAAGGAATAAAAATGGATTAAAGATTCCATCGTCCTATGAAGGCTCAATAGATGCCCTAGTGTAGTGGGATCACGAGCAGGGAGGTGGGAGTGGGTGGGAGGGTGTTGGAACACCCTCATAGAAACAGGTGGAGGAAGGATATGATAGAGTGTTTCAGAAGGGAGGGAAATTGAGAAAGGTGATAACATTTGAAATGTAAATAAAGAAAATATCCAAAATATAGAACTTGAGATAATTAAAATGTGTTTAAGTTCATTGTATTTTTTTTCATTTTGCATGATTACACAGATTCATAGACAGGACATATATTCAAAATTATATGAGAAGAAAGTTAATGGTAAAAGCAGGATTTTTTAAAATCAGAATGTGTACTCCCATGCCACATTACCTCCTTCCATAATTTCTTGATAAATAATAAATATCAGCCCAATCAATATGTACTAAGTAAAAATATCAAGTCATATAATTAGACACTTCAAGGACATAGTGTAAACTCCTACCAAGACTAAATTCTCATCATTTTCTCAAAGCAATGACATTGCTAGTTCTTAAATATCATACATAAATCATTTCTTTAATGAACTTTGTCTTTTAACTTTCACTTAAAAAAAAAAACTAACTAGTGTCCTCTGTCTTTGAAGATGCCAAATAAGATATATCAAAGGAAATTAATAGACAATAGAACCTGATGAATTCTCCTGGAGAATATTTTCATGATTGAAGCTTGGCAGCTGTCCTTGTGATTAATCATAATGATGCACAAACCCTTAGCTCTGCACAAACTGCCTTATTCCTTCCTTTTGGAATATTCCTTTCCTCCAAAGAGGAATAACTCCATCCTCTTTTAGAACATTTCCACCTCTGTATCTCTGTTCAGTTTTCATTTGCCCAAGGTTGCAGGCTTAGGCCACTAAAGGATGAAGCAATCCTATTCTTCTTTAAACTCCAGATATTTTGATCTTTTAGTCCTGAGTCCTGAATATATAACGATAGTATTGGCCATGAGTTATATATAATCTTCCAAGAGAGCAAATGTTTCAAAATGATTGAATCATACTCTTCTAGAATATAGGAGTGTTGGTTGATTTCTTCCTTGCTATGAGGTAGTGTACATCAGACAGTTAAGATCATCAGAAGCAAGAATACTTGAAAATGCAACCACTGGATTATTAGTGAGAATGGATGCTGAAAAACACTATCCCTCAGTTATAAGGAACACTCAAACTTTCACAGAACAGATAAGTGAGTATAGAAATCATATATAAAGCAAACAGAATGTTTTCAATGTGCTTGAATCTGATGATTTTAACTGATTAGGTGCATTTCCTTTGAACTATTAGAAATCAAAACTCCCATGTTTGTAAGAGGGCATTAAGAAGAATGGAGGTGAACACTCTCAGGTACTTGTGACATTCTTATTGAATAAATTTTCCCATTAAGTTTACAACATTCATACCAGAGAAGCATTACTGTTCCCACAATCTTACAAAATATGCCTTGATACTAAGTAAACAGGGGTAAAGACAATTACAGTCAATGTGTATTATTTCTTATAAGTGATACAGTGTTCTATTCGTTGTGCTATAAATATATATTAAGCAGTTATAGAGGGTAGAGAGATGGTTCAGTGGTCAAGAGCATTGGCTATTCTTCTAAAGAAACCAAGTTCAGTTGTCTTTGTGACGTTACATAGACTAAATTCATATGACCTTGCATAACATTCAGAATATAAATTGTCTAATGCCGTGAATAAATATGGCTAATGTGTGAGACTTTACACCTCAGTTTTAGGCTCCACTATCCCAGGTTCAAGCCACCAACTAGAACACTAAACAGTAGTCCAGGTTGGCCTTGAACTCAGAGATCCAAGGGTCTCTACCTCTTGAGCGTTGGCGTTAAAGGCAAGTGCACCACACTTGGCTACCAGGGCTTTAAAAAAAAAAGTATGTGTATGTAAATGGCTGTTATTCCAAGTGTTGGTAGCACAAGGCCTTTCTCCTTGAGCAGATCTGTTGTGGCTCAAGCTGGCCTACAAGCTCCCTATAAAGCCAAGGGTCTATATGGCCCTTGAACTTCCTGTCCTCATTGTATGTCTGTCTGCAGCAGCTTAGCAATGCCTACAAGGTTACCTATTTAATTAATTAGCTTGATATAGAGTCTCATATAGACCAGGCTGACCTTTAATTTGCTATGGATCTGAGGCCAGATGGCCTTAAACTCCTGATCATCCTATTTGCTCCCTGAGTGTCCCAGGATTGCAAACCTGGAACAACACCTTATTTAGTCTTGTGTGGTACAGGGGATGGAACCAGGGAAATGTGCACTTAACCAATTGAGCCACATTCTTAGTGTTATACATAAAGATGACTCAGAGTGTAGGGATGCAGAAAACTGCCATCCTGATGTGCAGGGAACACTGGTGTTTATCCTACAAGGTGAGGGGATGGTTGTATTTAAAAATAGCGTCTGTTATTAAAGGTGTGTGCCGGGCAGTGGTGGCGCACATCTTTAATCCCTGCACTTGGGAGGCAGAGGCAGAGTCAGAGGCTGGCAGATTTCTGAGTTCGAGGCCAACCTGGTCTGCAGAGTGAGTTCCAGGACAGCCAGGGCTACACAGAGAAACCCTGTCTCGAAAAAAACAAAAACAAACAAACAAACAAACAAACAAAGCCTTTATCACACACAGCATAGTAGTTATAAAATTGTATTCCTGTGTGCGTGCAGATGTGTGTGTGTGTGTGTGTGTGTGTGTGTGTGTATTTGTTGCTGTTTGGTTGATATATTTGTTTCTCTGACTGTCCTGGAACTCTATACAGCCTTGACCTCCAGAGTACTGGAATTAAAGGTATGCACCATTACTGTCTGTCTTCAAATGGAATATATTTAATCATGTTTACTTAATGTACATGTCTAAGATGAAAGAAAGCATCAATATGGTATTGTCTAATTAAAATGGTTTTTGTATTTTTAGTTGCATGTGTTCCAGGGTGTGTGTGAGTGCGCGCACCTGTGCATGTATAGATCAGAGGTCAGAGGACACTTGCAGGCACTCTGTTCCTGCCTTCCTTCCACTCCCTGTAGAACCTTAGGATCTAACCAGGTCATCAGGCTTGGCAGCAGGCCCCTTAATCACTGAGCCATCTCACTGACCCCATGTTTTATTGTATTAAATGTGATATTCATACATGCAAAAGAAAAAAGAAAAAGAAAAGAAACCATGTTCTATCTCTAGCACCCGCATGGCTGCTCACAACCATCTGTAACGCCAGTCCCAGGGGATCCAGCATCTGCTTCTAGTCTCCATGGATACTGCTTGAATGTAGTGTGCACACATACATGCAGCCAAACATCTGTATACAAGAAAAATTTTAAAAAATAAAATGAAATAATGTCATCTGTTTAAAAACGTTATAGGGTTGCTGGACAACACAGTCAGTAAGATACTTGCTTACATAAAGACATGAGTTCAAGTCCTAGATTCCACACAATAAAAGATAGGTGTGTAGTTGGGGTTTTATTGCTGTAAACAGACACTAGGACCCTGGCAAATCTTATAAAGGAAGACATTTAACTGGGACTGGCGTACAATCTCAGAGGTTTAGTTCATTATCATCACGGCAAGAAGCAGGGTGACATGCAGGCAGACCTGGTGCTGAGCCGTCTACATCTGGATCCCCAGGCAGCAAGAAAAGACTATCAGCCTGTAAGCCTGCCTTGAGTTTCTGACATGTCAAAATTCACCCTACAGAGGCACACTTTCTCTAACAGAGCCACACCTATGCCAACAAGGCAGTACCTAATGGTGCCACTGTGCTCTATCACCCTGTGGGGGCTTTTTTTATCCAAATCACCCCAATAGGCATGGCAGTATATGCATGTAAATACTGTGCTTGTGAAATGGAGATAGGCAGATCCATGTGGTTTACTGGCCAGACAGCTTAACATGCTTATGAGGTCCAAACTAGTGACATAGGACATCTCAGGAAAAAAGACAGAAGACATCTAAAGATGGAAAACCAAAGTAGATTTCTGGCCTCTAAACGTGTACACATTCATGCACATGGCATCCACACTTACATGTGCACATAGGTGCAAAGTTGCTCACATTTGGAGTCTTATTGCCAGTCTAACTGAAAGAGCAATGCTTTCAAATCTGAGGATATCTGCAGCTGTTCATCTAGTTGGCGAACCACTTCTAAAATTGCCATCCCCGAAATAAAAGGCATCTTGGGACTGATTGTTGCTCGCAATAATGTCAGAACATCTCTTTGCTGAAAAAATCTCATCACCACTTCACGAGTCTGACCCCAGCACTGAAATTAACAACATCAATCAAAATTCCAAGTGGGAGGACAAGAGCTTCCAGAGTCTCCGCAGTGTTTTTGAGTAGAATTTGGTAAATCTCCAAACACATTTTCTCCTCATGTCCATAGGGTTAGAAGCATCCTATCATATGACAAGGCAGAGAAAAATACACAGAGTTCCATGGGAGATACAGTCTCATACCTCACAGAGATATGTAATCAAGTTAAGATGGTTTTACAAAAGTCACACTGATGGTAGGAGCCCAGGTTTCTAAGAACCCCAGATAAGTGAGGGGTTTGTAAAGAATTAAATAGTCCTCTGTGTATGAATTATGGCTTCCAGCTTAATATTTTTATGAGATTCCTGAATGTGCAAGTGAGTGGCCATCTGACTCTTGTACTCTTCTCCTTCTCTTGGATCTGTCTTGTCCAATTTTGATATGATATTTTTTTTGTTTTATCTTATTACGTTTTAATATTATCTCTTAGAAGCCTGTCCTGTTCTAATGAGAGACAGGAAGAGGTGGATCTGGATGAACAAGAAGGTGGGGAGGAGCTGAGAGAAGCAAAGGGAGTGGAAATTGTAATCAGGATATATTGTTCTAGGAATTAATCTATTTCAATAAAAGAAAGAAATATGAAAAAAAGTAACGGGACACAAAGACAATGTGTAAGCACACAAGTCATCATATAGAAGATGTTCAGAATTTTTCCTATATGAAATATATATAGTTTTTTTTACAATCCAGCTGTATGTACCTTGGTTGTTCATTTCTGTCCCACTGATTTTCCTTTCTTTGATTCTACTCATGAAGATGTATTTGTTGACCAAGTTTTACAGCAGACTGAGTATGTGGCCTGGAACAAATCACCTAGTTTCTTCAGGACTTTTCTCCAAATGAAAAACTGGTGGGTGGGCGTAGGAAATTTATCAAGCAAAAAGAATAAGCAGACCTAGATCAGCCTAAACCCATTCAGCCAGTTCATCTGCACCCCCAGGGAAGTGCTGGTCTTCAGTAGAAAGGGTGTGGCTGGTTTTCAGCTCTTGGTGCTCACAGATCTTGCCACATCAAAATATGAAGCTTGCTGCTGAGTACTGAGTTCTGAACTGTTAAGACTGGATCCAAAGTCCCAGGCCTTAATTCTAAACTCAGACCAAAAGAGACTTCTTCACAGTAGGAAGGTTGTAAGGCAAAGAGAAGGCAGTAAACTGAGATTTTGAAGAGACATACAACTCTTTCTCCCTTTGCTTGTTTTAAAGAGTAGTAAAATAAACTTTATAATCACTATAAGGATATTATAGCAATGAAATAATGAACTAACTGTGAGTGTGATTGGAGGAACTAGGATCATTTATAGAATATAGGATCATGAAATTACTTTCAAGAATATGTCATAAAGTCCTAAAGTAAACATTTCTATAATTTATACGGTATGTTTTTAAATGCACTGCCAATATTAAGCTTCTCCAAAAACAATAGTTTAGTTCTTATTTAAAGTCAAACAAAATATACAGAGGAACAGTCATATTGGATCTGCTACCACAATTATATCACATATGTATTTTATAAGATAGGCTTTTATTACCTAACCAGGCTAACCTAGGGTCACTACATCACTTGGGCTAGCCTTAACTCTAGATCCTCCTATCTCAGTCTCACAAAGCCTGACCTAGGATCACTACACCTTTTGGGCTAGCCTTAACTCTAGGTCCTCCTGTCTCAGGCTGCTAAAGCCCGGGATTACAGGCATATGTTACAAGTCCCACAGATACCTGTTCTTGGGACTCTTTACTCCTGTTGGGTTTCAGTATCCAACTGAGATATAATAGTTCTTGTTTCATCTTTATTATACTTGATTTTGTCATGTTTGATTGTTATCTCTTAGAATCCTGTTCTTTTCTAATGAGAGACAGAAGGGGAGTGAATGCGGAGGGGAGGAGAGGGAGGGAGGAACTGAGAGCAGTTTAGGGAAGGGAAACTATAATCAGGATATATTGTAAGAGAAAATAATCTATTTCAGTAAAGAAGAATATTACATCATAAAAATGATACAAAAACCAAGTATATTATAAAAGTCATCACACACATGCACATGAACACACATGTATGTATGTATGTATGTATGTATATGTATATGTATATATGTATGCATGTAGATATGCCACTGAGTACACCTGGATTTCAGTGGGATAGATTCAATATGAAATTATTTTTGAAGAGCATATTTCAAAGATAATTGCAATTTAGCTTTAGAAGTCAACTGTCTCCTCTCTATATACTGATGTTTAAGAATGTGTAAAGTAAGGTTTTTGAGTAGACGACCCTTCTCATTCCAGTGTCTCAGGATGCAGAATGAATTCTCATCAATGGCAGTATTATATAATTTGATTGATGGAAAATAGAAGGACCTCCATGGATCAGCCAGGAGAAGCCTATGCTCTTCAATTCAGTTGGTTTTGATAGATAAGTAGGAAGACTGGGAATAGTCAGCAACAGTGGTAGTAGCATCGTTTCTAAATTACCTAGGCTGGAGTTTACTTATTACAGAGATCCTGAGAATTAGAGTTTAATTCAGAGTCTATTTATTATCCCATGTAAGATGCTTTTTATACGTATCCATAGGCCTTTGAACTGAAGCTCTCAATTATACAATGAGATGATTCAGGGATAGAGGGATGGCTCAGCAGTTAGGAGCACATCCTGCTCTTCCAGAGGACCCTAGTTCAGAAAGAGACACCCACATGAGGGTGACAACTAAACACCTATGACCCCCGATTCCAGGAAGTCTGACATCAGCTGGCCTCTGTAGGAACCTGGGCTCACATACATGCACATTCCCCTACCATATACAATTAAAAATGAAATCTTTTGCTTTTTTTTATTTCAATGAGAAGAAACCTCTGTGCTTTTTCTAATTTAAGCAAGCTTAAACTGGCTGGCCATGCTGAATGGATGAAGATTTTACCAGCAATACAAACTATAAAGTAAAGAGAATATATAGGGAAGTGTGCTGAGTAATCTTGATTGTCACCTTGACGAGGTCTGTAGTATCACCAAGGAGACAGCTGGCTAAGCGAGCCAGTCAGGGGCAGGGCTAATTAACATGAGAAGATCCATTCTAAATGTGGCTGCTTTCATGGGCTGGGGTCGGTGCTGAAGAAAAAGGAGACATTTCACTGAGTGGGAGCATTTATAACTCCCTGTGTTCTGACCTTGAACATCATATGACCAGCTGCCTTAAGCTTATGTTACCATGCATCTTCTTCATGCAACACTGTATCCCTTCCGAGTGTAAACCGAAATTAACTCCTCAAATACCATCTTGTCAGGTGCTTGGTCACAGCAAAGACCAAAGTAGTTAATAGAGAGAGGAATACCACATAGGCCATAAAAACAGAACCCAAGTTTCACTGGGATGTGGCAACAACATCTTAGCAAAAAATAAAAAATAAATAAATAAGAACAAGTTATGCTGGACACTCCTGTAGAAGGCATTTTTCACAGTTAAGCATCATGAGATGTAAGTTAGTCTCTGAATGGTCCTCGAGAAATATTCTTAGGGAAACAATTGAACTGTTGGTACCTAACACCTATTGCTTCCCATGTCTCCTTACCTACATTGTAGTCAAGCTGCCAGTGGAGAGGCAACCATGCTGAGGCCATTAAACAACAAACAAGAGGTTGAAAGCTTAGAGTACAGCTCCGCAGTACAGGGATTGCTGAATAGATGTGCAGCTGAGTTTGACACCAAGCACCATTAAAACCAAACCAGAACAGAGAGGAGGATGAAAGTCATAGGCTGAGAATAGTCAAGAAGAAAGCTAAACTCAAACCACTAGGCATTTGCTGGACTGATTCCTACCTCCAGATGACTACATGCTACATCACTGTGGAAAACGCAAATTCCTTTCATTAAGCCGATGAATACCATATTATATCTTCTATGACCAAACTCGGACTGCCTTGATCCAATAAGAGAATCTTTACCTTAAACATTATAAAAAACAGTTTGTGAACAGGTATTTCAGAAGTGTCCATTAGCATAGGAAATTACTAAATTAACATGTTAATAAATAATTTTATAGACAATTTAAATTACTCTCTGAAGAACTCAACTAATGCATAGGAGACGCAGTCCCCCATACATGAATACACTGTGAACCCTGTTCATTCCACTATTCATTCATTCAGCAAATATTCAATGAGGTTCAGTAAGCACTGTCCTAATGACAGAGACACAGCTGTGAAAATCATCTTCAGACTACAAGAGGCTTAGTATTTTTTTTTTAAAAAAAGGTAAGACAGAACTTTTTAAAATAATATGTATATTCCACATCCTTGCCTCCTATGTGGATTTTTCCCCCAGGTCATTAATGCTTCAAAACACAGAGAAGCCTATTGCATAATTCACAGCAACGCCATCTGTATCACTTAATATTCAGAATACAAGTTAAGGCTTTGAAAATGTAACTCAACTCTATGCCAATGTTCTTTACAGTTCTGGGGAGGAGGATGGAGGCAGTTAGGAGATTTCTCATTCTATTTACTGCAGAACTTGTTTTTTTTTCCAAAATTATACTACTGGAAAAAAAGCAAATGTTTAGTGACATTATCATCTGTCTGGAGAAAAAAAAAATGACTCTTTGTAAGTAGAGCCCATTTTCTAGTATAAGACAATAAAAACAAGTATTTATTATACAGTGGTACCAAAAATACCAGGTGAATTTGAGGAAAATCTCTCCTACATTGGCTTAGACATATTTAACTTCTTTTAATGTCTGTTTCCTTACTCATTAATTGACAGGAGGAAGTAGATCACCATGTTCTTTCATAGACCTGCATTTTGTCTTCTCCTCACCCTGGTCTTAATGTGGCTGATAGCAGCATATTCCCCAGCTAAGACAAGAAGGTTATAATTATTTCTAAGTAGTACATGGTGTCCTCTCTATTTCTGTCACCTTCAAAACTAGATTGTTTTGTCCACAACCCATTTAAACCATGATTTTACATATAACTAAATAGTATGATGTCATCTCATGCTCATATGAAATCATCACACTCAGAATCGTGATGGGAGACTGGATTTACTGTTTACAGGCTCTAAGACTGTAACTCATATCACATACCCTTGACATAATTGATTGCTAATTAGACAGTATAATATTTTTTTAATCTGCTGCTTAAAATATTCCCCTGGGTATCAAGAAGTGAATCTAAGAAGGACTATCTTTAAAAAAAAAAAAAGGACAAAATAAAACAAGAACTCCCATGATGATTTCATAGAGATTGCTTTCGTAGTCCAACAAATGGTTCACTAGATGCAAAATCTAACGAAAAACTCATAATCTGTTTTTCAGTACAGACAGTAAAATGATCATATCTGGCATTTATCTGTAAACCATAGAGATGTGTACCTGTTCCTATCACTTGGACAAACATCAGGAGTTAAAATGCATTAAACAGTTTAACCCAGCACAGTCTCAATTTGACCTAGAAGAGTAATTCTGCTATCATCCTGTTTATAAAAATGTGTCTAAAGTATTGAACACTTTACAAAGCCTTTGCTTATTACTCTGCAAAGCAACCTACACGGCCAACTCTCATTTCGTACTGCCACATCCCCCTCTACTTACCACAATGAGTTAAAGGCAGACCACAGCTCTCAGCCGCATCCTTTGCGTTTATTACTAGGCTTCACCAGCCTCCAGATGTGATGGTTCAGGAGTTCACAGCAGGCGAAGTCCTCCCCTCGGGTTTACTGCACACTCCAAGAGTGCTACCCTGCCCTTGCCAGGAGATCTAGCTTTCACGCTTCTGGTCATTCTTCCTACCCACAAAATGAGACCTATTTCTGGACTATTCCTAACTCTCCTTCCAAAAGGTTTCAAAAACGAAAAGCAAGACAGGGTTCATGATTTCCATGCAAGATCTCAGCCTGCCCGCCTGCTTGTGCTGCCAATACTTCTTACTCTGGCTGGTGATGACATCGTGCAAGCTCCCCAGCACTGATGCTTCATTATGTAAGTCTGTCTAGGTCAAGTGTAGGAGACTCACTACCGGCCTGTGGAAACTCATGGAACTGTTTCTTCAGATTAACACTTCAGGGGCTATGGAGGCTGCAGGAAGCTGAGTTTTAACTACATACATCTTTTGGGGGTAAATATTTTTTTTGCATGATTTGATCTTTTTCTTTCTTTTTTTTTTTTTTTTAATCCTTTGGCGGGCTCCTATCAGCCAGGCTGATAGGTGCAGGTAGGCAATTCTAAGAGGTTCCAATTCTGTCAGCATGCTTGAATAAGCATTGAAAGTCTTGCACTGATCCTAGCAGCAAGACAAGATTAAAAACAACCTAAGTTGAAATTTGCTAATGAAGCATTTTTATGGTGTTGATTTGATGTTTAAACCAAGTAGGATCCGTTGGATCCGAGACGTTGCAGGAGAGCATGGTTAGACATTGCTGTGAGCGTGAAAAGATTTACTGCAGTTCTCCGCTGCCTGCCGCGTTGCCCTTGTTTCTGAGAATTCGCTTGTCTTGGAAATGAGCTCTGTGTCTGCTGTACTTGTCTCCTGCCGCTCCTGTTTGGGACAAGAATGGAGCTTGAATAACCTGGTAGTTAGGGGACTTCTGCCGATAATAAATCCTGCCTACTTAGTCTCAGGATGAATACTGCAGCAGCTCCAGTGTCATTTGATACTAGCGCTGAATGAGGTTGGGTTAACTGCATTGGGTCAGTCAGCGGGGGCTGTGCTTAGGAGATCTGGGGGCTGAGCCCTGGTTTGATGTGAACAATAACTCCCCTAAGAGTAACAGTAAAACCAGAGGAGAACTGATTCTATTTCAGACTATCTCGCTTTGTGTCCTGCTGCAGGAACTAGTTAAAACGGCAGACTGCACACTGCAGAACTTGCAGGGCAAGTAGCATGGTGAGGTTGCCGCAGCGGTGTGAGATTGGCAGGAAATTTTCACACAATTAAAACCGAGATGATGACACAACGGAGTGTATCTCTTTTAAAAAGACAGAGGAATTTTAAAAGTTGGAGGTAAATGCAGCGTTTGAATGTTGGGCTTCCTATATGTCCTGGACAAACGAGGGTCTGAGATTGGGGCTCGATCGTCAGAGTTAAAGTCATAATGGCTCTGTAAACTGTCTCCATCATCTCAAAGGGCAGAGTGGAAAGTTTCCTGTCATTTGCTTGGGTGTCTTCAAATGAGCTCTGGTACAAGGCAGGCTAACTACAGGCTGTACTCTGGGTAGATCATTGAAAACTGCCTTAAATTTTGCGCACTGGTGAATTAAAAGAATGAAAATAAGTGTTACAGAAAACAATTTCCCTGGGTGCCATTTTCACACTGCTAAGCTTGATGAACAGTGGCTTGTTGATCACTTGTGATCAGCTGAATTTGTATTGTATTTAATTAATTGAAGATGTACACATTTTCCCAAATCATTTGAAGAGACAGTTACTGCTCCCTAAAGGCCTGATTTTATATTACTAATGTCAATAGCAATGATCCCCATAGATACACCTTGGCTTAGCAGATCCAATAGATTAAGGTTACTCAGTCTAGCAGCAATAAAATGTTAAAAAATAAAGGGTACATACAGAATAATGTTTATGTTATTTGCTTGGATATCTTCCAATTTAGGGTATTTTATATACAATATTTTTATATAATACTTATTATATTTAGGGTATCACTCTTCTCCTCAAATAACATATGGTTATTCCTTAATGTTGTCTCCATTGGCTATTAAAAACCTACAGATTTCTAAAACCTTTTTTAGATCTTTTGAAATTTGAATTATGTCTAAATTAGTTTGAGGCTTACCACTTATATGATTGTGTTCCTTTGTATGAATTAACATTAGTCACTCTATGTTAAAGTGAGATTCCATGAAGGGTGAGAATCAAGTTTAAACACCCATACTCTTAGGCCAGCATTTGCCATTTCCCCATCAAAAGTGAGGCAGTGGTTCTCAGTGGTCTGAGATGTATTAGCTACATCAGCATCTGAATGGAACACTTAGAAATGCAGCTCTTTGGGCCTCAGGGCAGACACACTTAGAACTTCCCTATGTAGGTTCTAGAAACACAAGTTCTTATAACCTCCAGGCAATTGTGAGGTGTGTGCAGATCCAGTACGTGGGACAGTAATTTGGGCAGATATGAAAATGGCTTTCATATGCTACCTGAATATGTGTTACATAATTAAGTTCTCTGTGGTTCTTCTTGCCTGGCCTAACTAATGTGAGCTGTGGACTGATGTTGGCCGTGCTGTTTTAAAGGGTTGTATGTACTGTATCTGAAGTATAAGGTGTTCACAGCGATATTGGTTTGTCAGCAGTTCCATGTGGAATACTAGCTCTTTGAAGCTAAATGGAATGATGGAAATGCACTAGAGGACTTACCTCTCCTGTTTGCTCAGTGCAACTTTGCACATGTCACTGGCCCCCCTTGATGCTCAATTTCTCTCT
>JADRCD010215646.1:0-11752 GCA_019843815.1 Montemys delectorum
TCTGATTTTCTGGCTAAGTTTAAATGGAGTACAAAAGCCAGACACCTTAATGCAAGGAAGTAAGGCATTGCACAAGCTACAGCTAAGGAGAGCAATGTGGACAGAGGCATGAGAACGCCACATGTGGAGAAATGCAAATGAGGCAGGTAACTCTGCCAAGCTGGCACAGGCATTTCATAACAGGCAGGAATCGAGTCACGTCCCAGGGCTAAGTTGCCCCAAGATCCTGAAAAATGGTGTAGAGGGAGACACCCACCTCTGATGTCAAAGACCTGCACCAATACTCTTTATGACCAGGGAAGTATCTGGGAGAAGGCAGAGGAAGGGTTCTAGTCTGTCTCATTGAAAATAATACCATCCCTTCTGCAAAGGGAAGTGTTCTCTCCTCCCTCTCTTATGTCTATGATATTCTGTCCACTGCTATGCTTTCTCCTGGGGGAGAAACTTCTCTTCCACTATCTTAGACATGGAGAAAGGGGACAAAGAGATGAATCAGTAAATTTAAAGGAGATGCTTTAAGTGCTAAGGCTGCCACACCCCAAGCTCAAAGACCCAGACCGGTTATTCCACTTCCTCTGTCTAATTCCCTGTAGAGACAAAGGAGCCCAGTAAGGTCAGCACCTTCCTCTTCAGTAACCAACCTAGGATGTGGCTATGTTATCAGACAGATCTCCTCCTTGCTATGTGCTTGAAGAGAACTTTGCTGTTGTCATCTTGTTTGGCAACACAGCAGAGGGCCACTGTTGTAAGTGTAATAGTTGCTGTTGAAATATCTTTTGGGAAGTTCCCCCCATGTGCATGCATATTTGTGTGTGTCTGTGTGTGTGTGTGTGTGTGTGTGTGTGTGTGTGTGTGTTGTATGAGGGGTATGTGCTGTGTGTGTGTATATATGTGTGTGTGTGTGTGTGTGCGCGCGCGCGTGCGTGCTTATTTTCCTCATTCGTTACTGAACTGCACTGGGGACTTAGTTTTTCACCATAGGGAAGTAGAAACTAAGCTCCTGAACCTCATCTTTGTCTGAGACCTTTCTGTGGTTCTGTAGCACATCTCCTGTAGAGTATGCTACTATACCCTGGTTTGATATGCCACGGATGTAGGATCCTGAATGGGTCATCCTATATCCAGACTCAGAATTTATATGATCACAGATTGTTAGAGCAAGACAACACTTTTAGGAATGTTGAGCCCACTAAGTCCACATGTTTAATGCTCTATGTCTTCCAGAGGGATGCTAGCTGCAATGTCTAACAATCAATACATTCTACCATCTTAAGACAAATAAAAACATAGTGTGGAGTCACAGACCCTCCATGTTTGGCCTCACCAATTCAGTCTGGAATGTGAAGGAGCCACAAAAGTTCTAGAAAAGAAACCAAGGTGGTCAAAGCAGGAAAGGGTGGGGCAGCACAGGAGTAGAAGCAAGAGAAGCAGCTGTTTGTGGAATAGGCTGAAATTACTTAACCAGTAGATTAACCCTGGTGCAGGACTGTGGAATATCAGCTCTGCCCTTGAAGCTTTTCTTTAGCAACATATTAATGTGGCTGTGCATATTATTATCTCCAGAACTCAGGGAAAGTCTCTGGGCTTTGGAGAAGGGCTGATGCTGCTTTCTCTTCAGGAGGGGAAAAAGAGGCAGGGATGAGCAGACTTGCTGTCAGCCAAGTGTCCCGGCAAAGAATTCCACCCAAGTCCACACAGGTACTGACACCTGGGGGCCGTTGCTGGGCAGATAAGCTGTCTCGAGTAATTGGGTTGACATCATTGAGCCACCTTAGAGGATTTGAATCCCTTCCATGACTCCTGTCACCTGTCATCTGATAGGGAAACCCCCAGGTTTGCAGGTGAGTGATTGATTATGTAAAACAAATGAACAAAAAAAAAAAAAAAAAACTAAAAGGTCATACTCTTCAACAGGGAAGCTTTCCCTAAAGTTCTAACCCAGATTTCCAAGCAGAAGCTAAGGACAGAGGCCCCAGTTACAGGAAACCGAAGAATTGAAAACACATGGGAGTAGAAGACACTTAGCAAACACCTTGAGTAACCATAAAGATGAATCTCTGAACCCTCAAGCAGATGGATAGATACTATATTCCTAAACAGTCTCCCAGTCTCCCTTGCTCTAGCATCTATCAGCCTGCAGTGACTGCTTCCCAGCTTCTCCGAGGGACTCTCTTCTACTTCCCTTCACCCAACTCTCATTTGGGATAACCTCTTTATGAGGCTGTTTCTCTGTTTCCCTTATCCAGCACTGAGGTGCCTTCTGTTGCCACTGAACTCCACACAGTAGCACTTATGATATGGATGTACTTACTCTTGAATCTACTTCCTTAGGCTGTGAGCTGCACTAGGGAGGGGGACACTGGGTATGCTATGCTTTTAAAGCTGGGCTGGTAACAGAGCCCAGTTCAACAAGGACGTTCATGATATGTCAACTAGTGAATGCATGTAGGGAAAATATTTACACAAATAATCTCACTACTACCATCACATGATTAAAAAGATGAATTTTTATGCTTAGAGGAAATAATATTTGAATTCCTATTTGAAAGACAAGGAAAGCAGGCTTGGGGAGAAAGGAAAGCCATTGGTACATATATAGGGCATACATGGCCCATACATTCTGCTTGATACTTTTGAGTCTACAATCATCTTTTTCCTCTTTACTGAATTTTGAAAGTGATTCTCTCATCAACTTTTAAAAGAGGATCATTCTGCAAAATTTGTATGTCTTAAAATATAGCCCTTTGCCACAGACAAATGCATTGCCTTTTGGGGAGTAGTCCCATCACAATGAGGAACAGTTCTACCCCAATGCTGCCTTTTGGAGATATTCTCTCCCTACTTGATGACAATCACTGGATGGTTCTTCATCCCTACAGTGCTCACCTACACCCCTAGGGAACAGCATATCAAGGCTCCACGAGTTTAAGCAACTTGCTCCTGGTAGTCAGCTAATAGATGACTGGATTTCATCTTTGAACCCAGCACTGTGGATTCCTTGTGAAGGTGGAAAGTGTGAACGTGGAGCCAAGGAAAACAGCTGTCACGTTCCCCAGCCTGCCTTTCAGAGAGGGCTCTGTCTATTCAGGGCTCTGTTAGAGGAAAGCAAACAACCTCATTACCAAAGGCAATATCTGATCGTGTTCCACCTCTGATCACTGGTAGGTGCTGAGGGAAGACTCTGTTCCTCCCCAGTGGAACAATCTAAAAGCCATTACTATCTGCAGGCTGCTCATCAGACTATGGTGTAAGAGATTGGTCCTTTTCCAGTTCCTTTACTTATCTGTAAGACAAGAGGGTACTGAAAGGAGGTCACTGGTAAACACTTAGTCTCTCAATTCAGCAGCTTCCCCACTAAAGCCTGGGGGCCCTTTGCCAGATGGGTGAGTCTGCAGGTGAGCCTTGCTTGCACAAGGTGGGTGCTTCTGCTAATTGGGTTGATGTAATTAACTGTCGTGGGTTTTTTTTTTTTTTTCACCCGGGAAGCCAGCCATGGTCTCAGCATGAGCAACTTTGCTGGGCCAGCCTGCAGCAGTGAGCACAAACATTTTTGGAGCTCCAAAAGCAAACAGGTTTAGAAGCAACTTCAAAGTGAAAAGCAGGCTGCCGCTGGGACAGAGCCATATCCCTGGGGGTTGAGGGGTGAGGGATGTTGGCTTCCCAGACCAGGAAGGAGAGTGAAATCATTTTATCTCCATTCTGCTTTTAATCAAGTGTCAGGATATTGGTGCCATTTCTGTCTAATGATAATCTCTTTTTCTAAACAAAAATGACTTGTGAGAGGCTGAAGAAAGATAAGTGACTTCTGATCTGCCCTGACAGATTGAGAAAACAGGTACAGTCCTCCTAATTCCATACCAGTGGTTCTGAACTTGTAGGTGGCCACCCCTTTGGAGGGTGAATGTTTCTTTCACAGGGTTCACCTGAGACCATCAGAAAACACAGCTATTTATATTATGACTCATAACAGTCTCAAAATTACAGTTATGGAGTAGCAACAAAAATAATTTTATGGTTAGAGGAGTCACCACACCATGAGGAACTGTATTAAAGGGTTATAGCATTAGGAAGGGTGAGAGCTTCTGTCTTAGAGAATACGTTAAGAATAATTCGTGAGGGCAGGCCTTGTGTTTAGAAAACTAGCTGCAAAAGGTCATCCAGTTATGTCAGCCAGAATATTGAGTCTGCCTGCAAGGGCCTCTCAGCTCAGTGGTCTAGATCCCACGATTTAGTCTTTGGGTCTTTTAGTCTCTGTAATGCACCCGACCCAAGACTATAACACAAAACAAAAGGGTGAGCAGAGAAAGAAATTTCACAAGCTGTACTCTAGCAGGGTTAATGACTAGCTGAGTGATTTTAGAAGAGTTGTCTGCCTTCTTGTGAACTCAATCTTACCTGTCTATAATGGAAGAAATGAAACCTCCTTTACAGAGTTATGGAGAAAATAAGGAGGTACAGTAGCACAGAGGATGCACCGCGTGCAGGAATTATAATAATTTCCATTTCAACTGCCATTCTTTCTCAGCAGGCTTTAAATAGTACTGCAAGGGTATTTTTACCAGTCACCTGCATGGGCCAGTCTCCACCTCTGATAATCTACAGTACAACATAATTTAATCCAACACAGAAAATATTTCCACCAGTGCAAAATTCTTATTTCCAAAATGGTACAAACGTTCCGAAAACTCTTCTTTAGCTTCCTGGACAGAGCTGCATGTCAACAACAAGGCAGAAGCCCCCCACCTTCCCACCTTTCCTTTAGCGATTCCTCTGGTCCAACTGAAGCAATGATCTCTCCTAGATAGAGAGTAACCTATAGTGTCAAAATCACAGGCCAGCCATACAAATGCAAAGCCCAGAAATCTTTTTCCTTCCTTACACACTAGCTTCCCCCATCTGAAGAGGGATGCAGTTTCCAACGATGGGATCTGTTCCTGGAAACGAGGGCATTTTAAAATCTTCTCCAATATTTATCTATTCTAGGAAGGTTTTTCATGCTTTGGTATCTGGTCATCATAGGAAAAGAATTGGACCATGGGTAATTTATGTTTAATCATAAGATGTGATGTAAATTGAATGTTGAAATTGCCTCTACACCACACTTGACTACTAGCATAGGCAAAGTGCAGGCTGTAATTCTCTTCCGTGTTCCTGGACTGAAGTGACTACAGAGTCCTCAAAACTGTTCTTAGAGCTATCTTATTTTTTTCCCTTCTTAAACCTCAATAATCTTAAGAGCACAATAATAAACTTGAATATGGATCAGGTTAAAGAGCTAGCTTAGAAAGCTGTCCTTCATTTACCGGGATACTACTCACATACTTGGAACTGAGTTAGTTTAGTTGTCTCTGCTCACTGACTACACACAAACTTTTCTTTATGACAACACTTAGACTAACACAAAGATCAACCTTCATCTAAAGAGACTGAGCTTATATTAACATTGGATCTGAATCCTATTTATCTCTCTGAAGGCAGAAATTTAGGACTGGGAGAAACTTGAAGAACCAGGAAATTGGAAACGAATGACTAGACGCTCACTATGCAATCTGTGAAGATCATAAGATAAGAACTGTTGAATCCCTCCATTCCCGAATGACTCCTCCACACATTTTAGCACATTAATTATTGCCATGTAAAATAAAAATCATAGCCCTCTATAAAGGTCTGAGGGACATGCTAAAAAAGAAAAATGGCCAGTAGTAAACAAGGGTTATTGCTACATGTTAGAGTTATAGATAAACTTATCATTCAATATTTTTCATTCACAATTTTGTCTTTTAACACTGAAATATTTATTGATGCTATAGTAAAGATATGAGTGTTAAAAATGCATTAGCCTGCATGTTGTAGCATATGAACCATTAAGTAGCTGAAGACCACCATGTCTGCTTGCCCTTGCTGCTCATTTACTATTTAATCTCTTGACCATTTTATAAGCTCTTTGGTTTTGCCTCAGCCTTTACTGGAAGGCAGCTTCCTCCCAGAGATGTGAGGTCTAAAGGGTATTCAGGAGTCCTCTTGTCCTCTTTGGGTCATTAGAAGAACATGTGCTCTAACACCGAGTTTAGCTACTGTGCAGGTGTAATTGTGATGTATATGATTTCATGCTCTCAAAGTCCAGGCCTGGCTGAGTGAAGAGAGCTGGTGGGTGAGAGACCAGGGGTGGAGAGTAGAGCTCTGAGTCATTAAATTCTCACCAGATGTCAACTGGAAGACTTCTTCCCACCCAGCAGCCTAAGGCAAAAATCTCTTGGCCACTGTTACCCCATCTATGGACCTTACTTCTGACCAATCGTCCCCTCTGGCACCTTATAAGGCAAAGCTAATTAGAAAACTCACCTTGCAAGAATGCTACAGAAAGACCTTTCACACGGAGTGGAACCACAGAACCCAGAGGCACTGTGACTCAGGGGTGGAGCTGTCTCCCAACACCCAGGCTGCGTTGCTCTCCAACTCAACAAGAGGCTGACCTATATGGCAAAGGCAAATTCACACAGAGCCATGAGAAGGTGGGAACGATTTAGCAACAGGGCTCACAGTGTTCTAGAAAGCACTAGTTACACCAAGGAACCAGGAAGAGCAAAGGAGGGGGAAGCATCTCAGGAACTCCCTTGTCTACCTGATTGTGTGTGTTGTCTGCCCCTTCAATAGTGTCTGTTTTGAGTGCATCAAGGGCCACATTATTTGCTGGGGAGAAAAAAAAAAAAGAAGAATCATGCATCCCTGAAATTCAAAGCTAACTATAGACAGCAGAGGCCTAAAAGTACAAAACATTTTGTAATTGCTGTAAATAAAATACAAAGGACACAGAACCTGAGAAGGAGACAAAGGTTTCTATCCGGGCTCTCAGTAGACAAATAAGAACTGTTAGGCAGTTTAAAGCAAGACAGTGAGAAGGGTAAGGGTCCATCAGTAAGTAAATGGGAGCATGTAAATCAGACTAAGCCACATAGTTCTCAAAGGTCATATCATTTCCTGGATATCCCATAGTTCTTGCCCATGTCACTGAAATTTCAGTACAAATATTGCTGCTCCATTGAAAATTAGTGAAGCTATCTTATCCACACCTGCACAATAACCCATCAAAAAAGAAAGCAGGAGTTGAAGAAAATAAAGCCTAAAACAAGACAGAGGTAGATATTCAGTGGCAGCTCTGGATGAGCCCTTTGCTCTAGGCTCCAAAGTTCTTATACTTGACAGATCCTTTATTGGATGCCTGGGAACCGCCCACAGCTGAGTGTGTGCTTTTTCTTTTCTTTGGTTTATACTTTTCCTGTTTCCCAATGCTCCTCAGCCTTGGGTGTGCAAAATGCTCTGCACTTTACTGGTTGGCATTACTGGGGAATGTCTATTGCTACCCTATGGCTGCCTACACTCTACCAGAGTTCACTGTCCCAAAGAGCACCATCATCCCTAGTGACGCTGCAGTGCCTCCTCATAATCTTTCTGTTCCACAATCATTTCTTCAGCACACAGTGATTGGAAAGCTGCATAAGATCAACCATAGAGATGATAAGGAATTAGATGTGGGGAGCCAACATGTCCCCCATTTTCCTGGAGGCCATGTGTGAGGAGAAAGTCAGAGATCCCACGATAACACATTGTTCTGAGTTGAGTTCTTTGTGCCTCAGAAATAAACAGAGACGTGAGTAGGAACCATGAAGTTTAAGTTTCAAAGTATTGTGTTATTGCATCTACTAGACTAACAGCATCCTCAGGAGGCATGTGTGGAGAGACAAACCTTATCTTCACCAAATGCTCTTCACTAATATAGTGTTACCCTTCAAAGGGCAAGATTACAAGCTATAAGGAATGTTGTATGAGGGCCAGCTTCATTTCCTGTTCACACAGGCTCCCAGGTACATGCTGTATAAGACCAGTGAAAGAGGCCTTTGCTTCCAATTCCTCCCTCTAGCATCCATGATACTACCAGAATCACCATTCTGGAAACAACATCCACCATGATGATATAATCTTTCTCTTTTTAATTCACTGGCTGCCCTCTGTTTTCCAGACATAGTAAAAGATCTTCAGCTCTGCATTAAGAGCTCACAGGCTCCTGTCTAACTACCAGTGCCATGCCTTACGAACCCCAGCTGTACATTAACATACTCAAACACAGCAAAGTACTTCAGGATGCTGCAGTACACACTCTGCCCATAATCACTAGAGTCTTTTTATCACTATACTATTTGGACCCCTACTCCTTTGTACCATTAAAACTTTTCTCCCTTTAGGATAGAAACAACTTGAAAGCTGAGTCTTAGCATTGTGTGTTTGTTGTAGTTGTACATGCTGTTCACCTAAAACAGTGTTTGACAATCGAATAAATACTTACAGAATCAATTACTTGATTGTGTTTCAGTAAATTTCCTCCAACAACTATACTATGTTAGAGGCTAGGGAAGAATTCTCTTTCTACATAAGCTGTATATCCCTTGAAGGGAGCTGAGCTCTCTGATGTGCTCAACATGGTACTCAGAACATATTAAGAACTTTGTAAAGACAGCTTCAGAAAAGGATGTACAGGCATATTTCTAAATAACTAAATAATTAATTCCTCCTGCTATCCTCTTAACTCTTAAGTAATTGTCTTCTGGTGCTGGAGATGTGGCTCAGCAATTAATAGTACTTGGTACTCAACATTCACAATGGTTACCCCATTTCCAGGGCATCCAATGCACCCTTCAGTCCTCTGCAGGGACTGCATGCACATGGTGTCCATACATACGTGCAAACAAACACTCATATACATTAAAAATAAATAAATAAAAGTGCATAAAAATAAGCAAAAGCCCTGCCTTCTTTCTTCCACTCTTCTTCAGATCCCTGCAATAAGATTCTGTGTTGTACTTGTGTGGAAAAGTACATACCTAGCTTAGCACTCTAACCCCAACTCTAACCCTAACCCTAACTAATCCTAGCCTTAAACCTAACCTTAACCAGTAAGTGATTTTCTTATGCAGATCATAGAGCCAATGATCTTTATCATTGTGTTAGATCATGGACATCACCAAACAACAGTTAACAAAACAATATGATTTTCTGGCAGAGTGGAGGTCGGAATGAGGGGACAATGACAGAAAATACACTGAAAATCTTGCAGCATGTAAGATTGCTCAGACAAAGAGGGAGTCTTAACTCTGAAAATGAGAAAATCTAATATTGTAGTTTCCATTTAATTAAGTGTTACTCCATAAGCATTTTGCTGACAACTGAAATGTTTAAGTGAATCAGAGATGTATTGGGCATGATCCTCTTTCCTGAGGTCTCAAACTACAGTCAAAAACGTCTGAAGGCTAGAAGGTATTAGATATTATACAACCAGTTAACCCTTGGCAGCTTAATGATACTAGGATTATTTCCAGGTAAGAGGAGTCTGGAAGGGATCCTGGAGAGTCAATGATTAAATCAAGTGTTACTGAAAACAAAGGAGCGACATTTAGACGTGCGACATTTAGACGTCGGGCACACGAAGAGTTGGAGAAGAATTCTAGGTGAGGTGAAAGTAGGAATGAGATAAAATATAGAGATGAGAGAGATGGGCAATAACATGGAACCTGAGAAATCAAATCCATCACAGATGACCTTCTAGAGCAGTCTAGAACATTCTGCATTGGGTAGGATAGTATAAGTGAATCTTTCTGGAAACTAGAGGAGTCTGTCAGCACACTTGTGCAACTATCTAGGTGAGAGATAGGGCAGCACCAATTAATCTTCTTTCAGTGAAAGTACAAAAGTACATTTAGGAAATATCCTTAGTGTAGTATTGTTGGAGTTTGGCAGGTACTCATTAAAGATGTGTTTAGAGTCAGGAAACATGTATGAGCCCAGCGAAGAACAAGAGGTGAGTGAGTTAGGCAAAGATTTGAGTTCAAGAACCATGAATAGAGTTGTTTTTATGTTCTTAGTTTAGTAATTACAGGGAATATTAGGTGATGTTTAACAAGGCCTTAGTTAGGAGGGGCATAGAACTGGCAGTGGAGATAAATTAAACACTAAAGGTCCTAATGTTAAAGTTTCACATAGAACCATGGGCCTGTATTATTTTATATCGGTAAATTCACCTTAGCCAAAACTTTAAAATTGAATGAGTTCCTCTTCAATAAAACTGTGTAGAAGAGAAGGGTGGATAAGGATTCAGAACTATCACACACACAAAAGAAATGATTATCAGGGAAGATATGAGAAGGTAGACTCTGTTTTCAAAGCCAAGGAGAAAGGCAGACTCTTTATTCAGTAACATGAGGATCCCTCATCACTGACACACTGTTTATGAACTCTGCATTGCCCTGCATCACTGTCTGGTAAGTGTATACACACATAACAACAGTCCTGGTGCACTGGAACCTCTTCAAAAGACAGGACACCTGTATTAATATACATATTGGAATGGAGAAGTACTTCCAACAATTCGAGCTCCTCTTATGAGTTGTATGGTTAAAGAGCAGTGATTCTCAACCCTTCATAACATTTCTACACTTTGATACAGCGTCTCACTCTGTGGTAACATCCACCCACAAAATTATTTTTGTTGCTAGTTTATGGTTATAGTTTTTTTATTGTTGTGAACTATAATGTAAATATCTGATATGTGACCCTTGTGAAAGAGTTGTTTGACCCCAAAGAGGTTGCAACCCACAAGTTGAGAACCACTGTATTTTAGAAGCTGTTTCACTACTTTAACATCTTCTAGACCTTGTAGGGTCAAATTTTGAGTGTACTTTTATAGAGTAAGTAGAGATGCCAGCACACCAACAACTGACACTCCTATTGGTGGACAAAGGTGATATGCATGCATACCTATTCATGTTTATGAATTAAACATGGTATATTGAATTAAATTTGAAGAAAATGAGGGGGAAATGGATCCATGGTATGAGGCTCCAGGGAGACTTATTGGTGGGGTTGGGAATTGCAGTGGTGTGCTAGAGACAATTCCAAACTATCACATTACAACATACTAAGGGGAAGTGTCTATAGGATTAATGTTCTGATGCAAGTAGGTCATGAGGAAGATGAAGAAGGGTTTGGGAAAGCATTTTTACATCTATTACCCATTTGAATCACTACAAGAACTTCATCCATTGGTCCAGACAGGGCTTCTTCTATCCGTTTATTGAGTATATCAAGTTAACAACTAGCAGGTACTTTTGAAGATGTCAGAAGGCTGATGGGAATAAAAAGTTCTTGAGAGTTATTTTGGTCCAAATACTTCTTCAGCCTTGTGATACACTCCCTTCTTTCTGGCATAATCTCTGTCTCTGTCTCTGTCACTGTCTCTGTCTCTCTGTCTCTGTCTCTGTCTCTCTCTCTCTCTCTCTCTCTGTGTGTGTGTGTGTGTGTGTGTGTGTGTATGTATGTGTGTGCATGTGCGTGCCCTGTATGTGTGCCCTGTATGTGTGTATGTGCATGTGTGCCCTGTATGTGTGTGTACCCCATATGTGTGTGCCCTGTATGTGTGTGCATGCGCATGTGTGCCCTGTATGTGTGTGTACCCCATATGTATGTACCCCATATGTGTGTGCATGTGCACATGTGCATAATACCTGTAGAAGCCCAAGTCTGATATAATCATATTCCTCTCTTATCCATTCTTCATCATATCTTTTGATACAAGGTCTCTCACTGACCTAGAATCCATCAAATGTTTCATCCTCTTGACTCTAACCCCCAGTTGTAGAATTACGGGAACAAACTGCCATGTCTCAGATTTTTATATGGATGCAGGGGATCTGAACTCAGTTCA
>JADRCD010215647.1:0-24145 GCA_019843815.1 Montemys delectorum
AAAAAAAAAAACCTCACCAAAGTGTCACCATAAGGAACAGTTAGATATTCCTAAAAATGAAAATTTCAGATAAAAATTAATGTTTATCACTCTGGTGATAATATAAAAATTAAAATCTAATAAACTTTCATTAGATTTAAGAACAAGAGCAGCTAATACAAAAGTTGACAGAACTACAGAGAAAGAAGTACCCTTATGAAGTGTTACTGAGATGTAAATTCAAATTTTTATTTACCCTTTGATGAATCAATACTATTTCAAAGAATATATGGTACGTTAGCCTATCACAAGCATTCAGTGGAATGAGACACACAGCTGTATTTCTGTATACAGGTACATCTAAATCTAAGGAGTGCATGCTTAAGAATAAATAGCACACACTTTTGGAAATGATTTTAAGTCATTTCCAAACATCAGTACAAAGATATTTACAAGATGTGCATAAAAGTCATGTTTATAATAGAAGAATATAAAAATCTCAAATGCAATTACAGGAAAGAAGTTTTATATTTTATGGCCTTACTAAATTGAGATTATTACACAGTGGTTAAAAATAGTGACATGAATGATAGATACCAACAAAGAAGCTGTTGCACTGATTCACTAGGTAAAAGAAGCAGGCAGCCACAGGGCATTTACACCACATACATCCAGGTCCTAGTTACAATCTGAGACATACATGGCACAGAATATATCAATTAACTCAGAAAAGAATGTCAGAAAACATAAAGTGTATCTCCAAGTTGTAGTACTGCTATGTTTTTCTGCATTACTAACTTTACAGTCGGTGTTAACTAATTTTATAATGGAAATATCCCTTAAAGATGATATATTTACATACTTTCCATGTCTAATGAAGACAAGGAAACCATAATTGTATAAAGAATCTATGGAGGATAAACACCATTCCTACCTTCTGGAGAGAAACTGGGACAAACATAGCAAGTGTGAACTCCAACACTGTAATGATGGCAAATGTCCAGGGGCACTGTGCTCAGTGAGGGAGTGCTGCTTCTCTCTGGAAAAGAAGAACATGGGCACATCCTGATTTAGAACACTGGACTCAAACCCATTCCATAAAGTCTACCAGAAACATCAATGAGCCTTTGACAAGGAACAGAAGGATTAGGGTATTGCTATCCTTTATTGCTATCCTTTCCTTCAGAGAGGTTTGATTAACCACTATAGAACAGTATACACTTTTCACATGTATTTTACATACTTTAAGGAGATATACCTAACAACTGTCAACTTGTTCATATGAATTGTAATGTTGACAATGTCAACTTTCTGCCAGGTAGTGTGCTAGGTCCCTTTCCTGTCCTTTGATAATTCTAACACTTAGTCCTACTGAAGAACTTAGGAGAAGCTCCGAGGTCAAATGGCATTTGAGAAAACTGGAATCTTATGCATAGAAATATAGGAAGAAACAGCTTCAGACAGGCAAATGGCACAAACAAATATGAACAGCATGAAGGTAAAAACACCTGGAATATTCACATATATATGGATACATACATTATTTGACAACAGGTAATGAAAAAGAGGCTATGAACTTGAAAGAGTGCAAGGAAGGTTAGGCAGGAGGTTTGAAGGGAGGAAAGACACAGAAGAGATGATGATATCATATTATAATCTCAAAAAAAGAGTAATTAAAATATACGACTAGAGGAACTCCAGGACACTGTGACTGACTGATACATTAGAGATTTGGGGAAGATGAGAGAGACATACAAACAAATGAATAGGGACCAAAGGGATCTGACTTCCCAGGATTGTGCAGTTGGGGGCCCACACAAGTGACACCAATGAATTTCAGGATCTTATTCACATACTCAACATAGTAATTTGAAATAATCATAATGCTAAGTGGTTTTGGATAAAACAGTATTCTTATTCTTTTAGAGATTTAGAAAAATGTCACATGTCAGAAGAATTCACTTCAAATAATTATATTTTTCTAAAATTTTTGATCAAAGAACTATTTTCTATTAACATACCAGTACGAAAACACACTGTGGTAAAATGCAAGGCATAACTATAACTTAAAAATTAAGTTCCCTTTGGGTCTATGATTCCTCATCTTGGGAACCAGAGTGATGACTTAGTGGTTAAGAACACTTTCTACTCTGCCAGCAGACATGGTTGAGCTTCCAGCACTGATAATCTGGCAACTCATAGTTGTAACTCCCATCCCAATGGATCCAACACCCTTTTCTGGCCTCTTGCACCTGGATACACATGGCATATATTCACACAAACACACATGTCAGAAAAATCACTCAATTGTATTACTTGTATTACTTTTTTTAATGTACATTTAAAAAATCTTAAATGTCCATTAGGTTAGGAACACAGAGAGTACACAACAGGGCAGAGAACATGACTGTGTAGTAAGAGATCAAGGCAAGTTTGTGACATGCTTAATTATTTTTTTCATTTCTTTGTGTTTTTTTTTATTTTTTTTATTTATTTTTTTTAATTAGATATTTTCATTATTTACATGTACATTTTCCCTTTCCCAGGTTCCCCTCCAAAACAAACAAACAAACAAACAAACAAACAAACAAAAGCAAGAACAAACTCCTTTTGCCTCCCCCTTCCCCATGCCTGCCACCCCACCCTCTCCCACTTATTGGCCCTGGCATTCCCCTACACTGGGGCACAAAACCTTCACAAGGCCGAGGTCCTTTACTCCTATTGATGATTGATTTGACATGCTTAATTATTACAGGAAGCTTTTATATGCAAAATCTACTCTTACAACCGTGACAAAGGGAGACAAAGCTGGAGATAGAAAAACCTAGGAAAGAGATCAGGAGTCAAAGAAGCAAGCAATGTCAACAGAATACAAGAAATAGAAGAGAAAACTTAGGCGCAGAAGAGAACATAGAAAACATTGACACGTCCCCAATGAAGGAGTTAGAGAAAGGTTCTATGGAGCTGAAGGGTTTGCAGCCCCTTAGGATGAACAACAATTACTAACTAGTACCCTCAGAGCTCCCAGGGACCCAAAAAAAAAAAAAAGAAAACATTGACACAAAATGTTTTGTGTCAATGAAAATGCAAAATGCAAAAAGACCCTAACCCAACACATCCAGGAAATCCAGGACACAATGAGAAGACCAAACCTAAGGATAATAGGAATAGAAGAGAGTGAAGATTCCCAACTTAAAGGGCCAGTATATATTTTCAACAAAATTATAGAAGAAAACTTCCCTAACCTAAAGAAAGAGATGCCCAGCTGGGCAATGGTGGTGCACGCCTTTAATCCCAGCACTTGGGAAAAACCAAAAAAAAAAAAAAAAAAAAAAAAAAAAAAAAAAAAAAAAAAAAAAAGAAAGAGATGCCCATGCATATAAAAGAAGCCTACAGAACACCAAGTAGATAGGACTAGAGAAAAAAAAAAATTCCTCCTGTCATAACACCAAATGTACAAAGAATTTTAAAAGCAGTAAGGGTAAAAGGTCAAGTAACATATAAAGGCAGACCTAACAGAATTATATCAGACTTCTTACCAGAGACTATGAAAGCTAGAAGATCCTGGGCAGATGTCATACAGACCCTAAGAGAACACAAATGCCAGCCCAGGCTACTATACCCAACAAAACTTCCAATTATCATAGATAGAGAAAACAAGATATTCCATGACAAAACCAAATTTACATAATATCTTTCCACAAATCCAACCCTTCAAAGGGCTGAAAGCAAGAAAATAATCTTCTTTTAACAAACAAAAAAGAAGATAGCCACAAAAACCATAATTCCACCTCTAACAACAAAAATAACAGGAAGTAACAATTATTTTTTGCTTAGTATCTCTTAATATCAATGGACTTAATTCTCTAATAAAAAGACATAGACTAATAGACTGGATACATAAATAGGACCCAACATTTTGCTGCATTTAGGAAACCCACCTCAGTGACAAAGACAGATACTACCTCAGAGTAAAAGGTTGGAAAAACAATTTTCCTACCTCAGAGTAGAAGGATTGAAAACAATTTTCCAAGCATATGGTCCCAAGAAACAAGCTAGAGTAGCCATTCTAATACCGAATAAAATCGACTTTCAACCTAAAGTTATCAAAAAAGATAAGGAAGGACACTTTGTGCTTATCAAAGAAAAAAATCTACCAAGAAGAACTGTCAATACTGAACATCTATGCTCCTAATGCAAGGGCACTTTTATTCATAAAAGAAATTTTACTAAAGCTCAAAGCACACACTGCACCTCATACAATAGTGGAAGACTTCAACACCCTACTCTCATCAATGGAAACAGAAACTAAACATAGACAAAATGAAATTAACAGAAGTTATGAACAAAATGGAGTTAAAAGTTCTAATATCTATAGAACATTTTATCCTAAAACAAAAGAACCTATCTTCTTCTCAGCACTTAATGGTGCCTTCTCCAAAATTGGTCACTAAACAGGTGTCAACAGACACAAGAAGAATGAAATAATCCCATACATTCTATCAGATCACCACAGACTAAGGCTGATCTTTAATAACAACATAAACAATAAAAAGACCACATACCTGTAGAAGCTGAACAACACTGTACTAAATGATAACATAGTCAAGGAAGAAATAAAGAAAGAAATTAAAGACTTTTTAGAGTTTAATGAAAACGAAGCTACAACATACCCAAACTTACGGGACACAATGAATGCAGTGCTAAGAGGAAAACTCATAACTCTGAGTGCCTCCAATAAGAAAATAGAGAGAGCATACACTAGCAGCTTGACAGCACATCTGAAAGATCTAGAACAAAAAGAAGCAAATACACTCAAGAGGAATAGATGGCAGGAAATAATCAAATTCAGGGCTGAAATCAACCAAATAGAAACAAAAAGAACTATACAAATAATCAACAAAACCAGGAGCTGGTTCTTTGAGGAAATCAACAATATAGATAAACCCTTAGCCCGACTAACCAGAGGGCACAGAGACAATATCCAAATTAACAAAATCAGAAATGAAAAGGGAGACATAAGAGAAACCAAGGAAATTCAAAGTATCATCAGATCTTCCTACAAAAGCCTATACTCAAAAAAACCTGGAAAATCTGGATGAAATGGACAATTTTCTAGACAGACACCAGGAACCAAAGTTAAGTCAGATTCAGATAAGTGATCTAAACAGTCCCCTCTCCCCCCCCCCCCCCCCCAAAAAAAAAAAAAAAAGCCCAGGAACAGAGTTCTATCAGACCTGCAAAGAAGACCAAATATCAATACTTCTCAACCTACTCCACAAAATAGAAACAGAAGGTACTCTACCCAATTTGTTCTATGAAGCCACAATTACTCTTATGAATATCGATGCACAAGTACTCAATAAAAATCTCCGAAACCATATCCAAGAACACATCAAAACAAACATCCATCATGGTCAAGTAGGCTTCATCCCAGGGATGCAGGGATGGTTCAATATATGGAAATTCATCAACGTAATCCACTATATAAACAAACAAAAAAAACCCCATGTGACCATTTCATTAGATGCCGAGAAAGCATTAGATTAAAAAAAGCAACACCCTTTCATGATAAAAGTCTTGGAAAGATCAGGAATTCAAGGCCCATACTTAAACATAGTAAAGGCAATATATAGAAAACCAGTAGCCAACATCAAACTAAATGGAGAGAAACTTGAAGCAATCCCACTAAAATCAGAGACTAGACTCACTACCTATTCAATATAGTACTCGAAGTCCTAACCAGAGCAATTAGACAACAAAAGAAGGTCAAAGCGATATAAATTAGAAAGGAAAAAGTCAAAGCATCACTATTTGCAGATGATACGATAGTATATTTAAGTGACCCCCAAAATTCCACTATATGCCAAGCAGACCTTGCGTGACAGAAGTATTTGAGGCAAAAGCTTAAAGAAAGCCAGTCTCCTGCACCCGCATTGTCTCCTGGCACCCCCTAACTCAGAGGTAGCCCAGATATGTCCTCGTATTCTTGTGCTAGGTGCCCACCAAGATATGACAGCTAGAAAAAATTCGACATTTCTCTCTGACCTTTCCCCAATGTTCCAACATCCTAGCCAAACCCTGGCCTGGAATTTCCGTAAAGAATGTTACCCACCTAGAACTAATTACCTCTGGCATTGTTAGGGAAATAATGTAAGGGTAGGGCATTGAAGCTTATAGAATGGGAGACTTATCCTAGGGCAAGGACAGGTGGAATCACTGTTCTCAGTAAATGTAAGGCAAGCTACATTGAATCATCCCCAGGAACTAGCTTAACAAGGATCCCCTGGGGCTAACCTCTGCTAGCCCAGAAAATTAGCATAGTTGAGGAACTAACTAGACCCACCCAGTCAGTATCCTAAACAACAGCTTGAATAGGAACTATTTGAACCTGGCTTCTAGATCGAGGTGATCTTAGTCAGAGCTGACTTTCTTTTAGGTTGCAACAGCTTTTTAGTTCCTGCCAATTAACATGTACTTTGCTGCTGACCCATTGTGTTCCCAACAAAAAGCTATGTACCTGCACCTTGTTTGGTGTATCTAGACCATTGTACCATCTGATTCTTTCAAACCCTTTTGTATCGACTATATAAACCTGGCTCCACATTTGAAAAATACATTCAGATCCTACACTCCTTGTGTTGAGTCTGTTTGTCACAGCCAAACCCCGTGCACACTTGGCCAGAACTCATCGTTCCGCGGTACAAGGGATCCCATAAGAAAACCCCAGTCCGTGTTAACTAGAGAACTCTTAACCTTGATAAACAACTTCAGCAAAGTATCTGGATATAAAATTAACTCAAACAAATCAGTGACCTTTCTCTACTCAAAGGATAAATAGGCTGAGAAAGAAATTAGGGAAACAACACCTTTCACAATAGTCACAAATAATATAAAATGCCTTGGTGTGACTCTGACTAAGCAAGTCAAAGATCTGTATGATAAGAACTTCAAGTCTCTGAAGAAGGAAACTGAAGAAGATCTCAGAAGATGGAAAGATCTCCCATGCTCATATATTGGCAGGATTAATATAGTAAAAATGGCCATCTTGTCAAAAGCAATCTACAGATTCAATGCAATCCCTATCAAAATTCCAACTCAATTCTTCACAGAGTTAGAAAGAGAAATTTGCAAATTCATCTGGAATAACAAAAAAAAAATCTAGGACAGCAAAAACTATTCTCAACAATAAAAGAACTTCTGGTGGAATTACCATCCCTGACCTCAAGCTGTACTACAGAGCAATTGTGACAAAAACTGCATGGTACTGGTACAGTGACAGGCAGGTAGATCAATGAAATAGAACTGAAGACCCAGAAATGAACCCACACACCTATGGTCACCTGATCATTGACAAAGGAGCTAAAACCATCCAGTGGAAAAAAGACATTTTCAACAAATGGGGCTGGCTCAACTGGCTGTTAGCAAGCTGAAGAAGGCAAATGGATCCATTCCTAGCTCTTTGTACAAAGCTCAAGGCCAAGTGGATCAAGGACCTCCACATAAAACCAGATACACTGAAACTAATAGAAAAGAAAGAGGGGAAAAGCCTGGAGCCATAGGGGAAATTTTCCAGAAGAGAACACCAATAGCTTATGTTCTAAGATCAAGAATCTTAAAGGATACTGTTAATAGGACAAAACAGCAACCAACAGATTTGGAAAAGATCTTTACCAATCCTACATCTGATATAGGGCTAATATCCAATATATACAAAGAACTTAAAAAGTTAGACTCCAGAGAACCAAATAATCCTATTAAAAAATAGGGTACAGAGCTAAACAAAGAATTCTCAACTGAGGAATATTGAATGGCTGAGAAGCACCTAAAGAAATGGTCAACAAGCTGAAGTGGCCAAGTGAAGATGCCTCAGTCCCACTTGGGAGAGAAAGAAAGCAATCACAAGTGGGGAGGGAGGGAGGGACCTTGGAAGGAAAGTAGATGGCGAGTGTGCAGTTGGGGGAGAGGGGATAATGATCTGGTATTAGGTGAGAGAAAAGGACAGAAGCCCTGAGGGCCAACAGGAAGAATGGAAACAGGCAACCTCAGGAAATAGGAGGTTGGGGGGACCCTCCAGAATGTACCAGAGACCTGGGAGGTGAGAGACTCTCAGGACTCAAAGGGAGGGACCTTAGATGAAATGTGTGACAGAAGGGAGAGGGAACTTACAGAGCCCACCTACAGCAGGAAGACAGGGTATCAAATGAGGGAGAGGGGGCCATCCCACAGGCACAACTCTGACCTATAATTGTTCTTGTCTGAAGGAACTGCAGGGATGGAAATGGAGAGGAGCCTGAGGAAAAGAAGGTCCAGCCACAGGCCCAAAGCAGGATCCAGCTCAAGGGGAGGTCTGGCCTATTACTGAAGCTATGGAGAGCTCACAAACGGACCTATCATGACTGCCCTACTAAAGACCCAACAAGCAGCTGAAAGAGTTAGATGCAGATATTTGCACCCAACCAAAGAACAGAAGCAGCTGACCCCTGTTGTTGAATTAGTGAAGGCTGAAAGGAGTGAGGAGAAGGGTGATCTTGTAGAAGGACAAGCAGCCTCAATTAATCTGGATCCCTGAAATCTCTCCAATACTGGACCACCAAACAGACAGCATACACTAGCTTTTATGAGGCCCCCAACACACATACAATAGAGGATTTCCTGGTCTGTGTGTTATTCAGAGATGATATACCTAACCCTCAAGAGACTGGAGGCCCTAGGGAGTTTAGAAGTCAGGTGGTCTGGGGGATGGAGGCATCCACAGGGAGACAGGGGGAGTGAGGAGGAGGTGTGGAGTGTGCAGCAGTTGGAGGGTGTATGGGGGCAGGGAATGGAATATGGAGTGTAAAAAATAAATTAATTTAATAAAAAAAGAAAAGAAAGGGAACCGAACTTTTAAAATGCTGCTAGTCTCTCTAGAACAAAAGTTTATAGCTATAAATTTTGACATAAAAATATTGAGATGCCAAATACATGTGCTAATAATGTAAGTTGAGGTCTTAGAAAACAAGAAACAGTAAGAAACAGTAAAGAATGGGATAGAATGGGATAGAATTTAATGAAACGGAGACTGAAGAACAATTCAGAGAATCAACCAAGCAAACTGTAATTCAACAGCTTAACAACAGAAAAAAAGAGACAATCCAAATTAATAAAATTAGAGATTAAATGGTTCTTAGGAGAGATATGAATAAAGTCTAGATCAGTATTGAGTACTTTGGAAACATATTCCAAACTGCTGGAAAACCCAGAAGAAACATATATTCCTACATACATGTCATTTATTAAAATGAAACAGGATATAAACAATTGAAAGAGATCCATATAAAATACAGCTAAAAGATATCTCTTTCTCCCCTCCCTCCCCCCTCTCTTTCTCTCTCTCTCTCTCCCTCCCTCTGCACCTCTCCATCCATCCACCCACCCACCCATCATCTATCAAGCATCTATATTTATACCATAAGGTTCTAAGTATGTTATAGAAGAGAAGGCAGAACAATGTAACAATTGCAAGGTAGGGAAAAGGGTGGGGAATGAATTTGGAGAAGATAGGGTTACTACAGTCTAAATTTACAGTCTCTCCCATGTCTGCACCAGGTCTGTAAAAGAGTGGGCATGGATGCAGGGGCACAGAAGACTTTCCCATAATTGCTGAACTATTTGCTACTGATAAACTTAGGAAGGGGGTTGTGGACCCACTAATGGCCTTAGAGACTCCAATGATAGTCTCAACACAATAGTCCCACAAATGACCATGGTTTTACTATGTGGGTCATAAAAAAGATGAAAAGTCATAAATCTGGGGAATACATAAAGGATAAAGGATAAAGAAAAAGAGATAAAGATAGGGAGATAAAGAATTAGATACTATTAGGGATAAAGGAACCCTAAAAGGGATTAGAAGGAAATATCATAGGGTCTTGGGGGACAGAGTAAATATGTTATATACATATATAAAATTGTCAAAGAACAAAACCGAAGAAAACATAGAAATAATTTAAGATGTTTCAACATGAAGACACACCTAGGATCAGAGAGAGTCTCTGCTGAATTCTAGAAAATCCTTAGGGAAGAGCTAATATGGATACCTTCAAATTGTTTCATCAAATAGAAAGGGAAGGAACATTACAAATTCAGTCTATAAAATTGGAATTACCTTAGTTCCCAAACCCAGATAGTATAACAACAAAGAATGAAAGAAGTAAAAAACAAAAACAAAACGTATACAGCAAAGTAAAGTTACTAATGTACAAAGATACAGAAAATTCACAATAAAATTCTTGCAGTTTATATTCATAAACACATTTAGGAAACACATACACAATGACGAAATTCATTATATCTAAGGCACGCAATGTTGGCTCAACATACACAAATCAGTAAGTGGAACATAACACATGAGTAGACATGAAGTGTGACGTTGTGTGTCAATCTAAATATACATTCTTTGACAAAGCTTAATATCACTTTGAGATAAAAATCCTTGACCAGAAGAAAGATATCTTAAATATTTAAATATTTAAAGAGTATGTTACAAACCTATATCAAACATTATACTAAATGAGAACCTGAAAGCAGTTCCACAGAAATAAGACAAAGGTGCCCGTTCTCAGTATTCTTTTACAATATAGTGTCTAAACTCTTGGCCAGAGCAAGAAGACAGGAAAAGAGAAAGGTATGCAAATATGAAAGAAAAAAAATCTAAGTGTCCTCTTTTGACAACAACATAACCCCATACGTAAAAGTTCTTAATGACTCACAAGAAAACTCTCAGGCAGGATAAAACCTTTGAGCAAAGTAGAAAGATACAAAACAAACATGTCAAAATCAATAACCATCCTATATGGTAAAAAGAACTTGCTGAGAAAGGGACAAAGGGAAAAAAAACCATTTGCAACAGTTAGAACAATACATAGGGGAAAAAACCTCCCTATCCATGGAAAGTAGAGAAGTCTACAGTGAGACCCTTATGACACATAAGGACGAAATATAAGAAGACACTAGAAGATGGAAAGACTATGCTGATTGATTATCAGGAATAATAAAAAAAATGGTAAGACTAAAAGTGATCTACTCATTCAACATAATCTGTCGAAACCTCAATATATTCTTCACAGAATTAGAAAATGATTCTAAATGTTTCCGGGAAGCACAAAAGGCCCTCCTGAATAGCAACAACCTCAGAGGAAAAGCAATAGTAGAGGCATCACAACACATGATTCCAACCATATTATAAAGCTACATATAAATATCAATGTAGATGAATGAAACTTAATATATCTTTTCCAAATAAACCCAGTTACATAATTTAATTTTTAACTAATGATTACAATTTTGTTATCAAATGGCGCTTGTAAAAGTTGTACAAGAATGAAATTACACCTCTCTCACTATGCACAAAACAAACTCAAAATACACACGGGGCATTAATATAAGTCCTAAGACCTTTAAAACTGCTACAGGATAACAAATGTGAATCACTTGAAGATTTATGCATCAGTTAAGAAATTTCTGAGAAGACAGCACAAGGTAATCACCATCTGAATGAAGAGGCAGATCACACTGTATGTGTGACTGTGGTGGGCTTTCCATGCTCTTAATGCCTTCTCTGATGTAGCCTGGGCAAAGTTTGTGTCACATGTTACATTAATCTATGAAACTTACCCACCAAGAAGTCAAATTAGATATTCAGTAGATGGACTAGTAAAATGAACAGTCTATTGTCAAAATAAGTTGCTGATAACTATTTGAAAAAAAAAAATCAACATCACAGCCCTGAAGGGAATGGAAATTAACAGGTGCTTTGGTTTACAGTGTGAGGCATGGTACTTCGTCATGTATTTTGTTATGGCAAAAAAGCGTCTGTGTGTAATGATGATATGTAAGAGAGTGTAGTGGCATGCACGTGACAGAAGTAGGGGAACCTTTTTGGTAGGAGAAAGGGGAACCAGCAAAACACAGAGGTAAGGGAAATGACAGGGGGCATTGGGGAGCGGAATGAGAGAGAACAAATATAATGACACATATGCATACATGTATGAAGGTATTATAGAGATATTTGTTATTACATATAATTAACATATGCCAATAAAACTCCTACAATATCTTCTTAGTACCATTTGATATTAAGGAAGTCCAAAAGCATACTAAAGTCTGATAACATTCTATATGTACTAATATGATTGAAACAAGAAGATTAATAGCATGTATTGTCCAGGACATAGACAAACTGAATCTCTCATGCTCTCTATATAGTAATGTAAGATGGTACAGTCATTTGAAAAAATAGTTTCGCAGTTACTCAGATGTGAAATACAATGTCATGGTTGACTCATGTGGAGATGGTTTTCTGTTGTGACAAAATAGCGAGAGAAAGAAGAAAAAATTTTTGGCATCTTCTTGTGGGTCATAGTGGGTATGAATATCAGAGGAGGTCTCATGTAAAGATTATGGTACCCAGGAATCAGAAGGGGTACCAAGGAGGAGAGGAAGGGGGAGAGGGAAAGAGGAGAGCGGGAGGGGAAAGGAAGAGGGGGAGGGAGGGGAAGGAGAGGGAGAGAGAGAAAGAGCATGAACACAAGCACATGAGCAGCTGGGCTTTCAAGTGCTCCTCTAGGACAGGCCTTCAATTACATAACGTTTTCTACTAGGCTGCTCCACCCAAGACTGACACAGGCTACTGAAAAAGGCTTTACTCTAAGGGCCTCTGAGGCATATACAAAACTAAATAACATTTAGTAATTCCATACTTAGTTACACCATGTGAAATAAAACCACGTTTACATAAAGCCCAGCTCTATCTTGCTTATTTTCTTGGAGAAAATAAACAAGATAGAGATAAACACTTAGCCTGACTAAACAGAGGGTACAGAGACAGTATCCAAATTAAAAAAATCAGAAATAAAAAGGGTGACATACAATGAAAATATATCTTAAAATAACTATTTTATTTGTTGAATATTAAAATCATATCCTACAAACATCATGGAAGTATTACTGATAATTTTTCTTACTGTGCTTGAAATTAGCATTTTATTTTATTTTATTTTATTTTTTTTCGAGACAGGGTTTCTCTGTATAGCCCTTGGCTGTCCTGGAACTCACTCTGTAGACCAGGCTGGCCTCGAACTCAGAAATCCGCCTGCCTCTGCCTCCCAAGTGCTGGGACTAAAGGCGTGCGCCGCCACCACCCCGTAGCATTTTCTTAATGTTTAACTTCAAAGAGTTTTTGCTGTTTTAAAATTTTTAAAATATACTTACTGATAAGATAATTTCTCTCCTAGAAACACTGATAATCCTTTTTAAGTAAACTGATTGTTAGACAATGTACAAAGATATATAATACATTTTAAATAGTCTCTCACTATTTCAGGTGGTATTATATAAAGGTTTTTGAATATATTTCTTAATGAATCATTTTTAATATTTTATATTCTTTTACTATGCTTACTTCCCAAAGAATATTTTGTATGTTTTGAAGCAATTTGGTATTCAACATTAAATATAGGATCTTCAGTTATGGATAGTATTAAATATTCATTAATGATATTTTTAGGGCATGAAAGGATATGAATATAAAAGTTGAACAAATTTCTTATATATTATTTATATATTTTTATATATTATTTGATTATCAAAATACTATCATTTATATGTCTGATTGTAAAATGCATTTAAATAATAAAAAACTTTAAGGAAAAAGAAAACTAGGGGAAAAGAACTATTTATAAAAGAAATTTCTTGAAAATAATGTTAAAATCACACATTATGTTTATGTGTATGATTATAACATATTATGTCATGACATGTTATTAACTTTTGGAAATTGCAAAAATCAAAATGTCATTTCTGTATGTCTGTGTGATTTTTTTTTCATGGTTGACAAATTCTATTTTATCAATTTCTCTGCTGTAGGATGCCTGTATTGGTTTTGCTGTTGTGCAAAGGGACAGATTAAACATTGATGTCCACGTCCTTATGTTAATGATGTTACCTTCACTTCCTGTCTGTGAGTATCCAGAGGTGGTGCAATGGAGGAGGTATATCTTCAGTTCTTTGGAGAGCTTCCATAGTGGTTCTTCGATGTTACATTTCCACCAGCAGTGTACAATGTTTGACTTTTGTTCACATTCTCTTCACTGTTTTGTCTAACAACTGCTATTCTGACTGAGGTAAGATGGAATCTCATTTTTCTCTGAAAGCTAATAGGGTGAACATTCTTTCCATGTGCTCAGTGGCTGTTTGTGGTTCATATTTTGAAAACCCCCATTCATTTCATTATTCCATCTACTGGCTGTGTTAATTTCTATTTGTTTCAGTGCTTTTTATAGCATTGTTATTAATCCTCTGTCAGATGTTGTCTTTGTTACTATTGCTGTGATAAAAAAACACTATGAGCAAGGTAACTTCTCCAAGAAAACATTAAGTTTGGAGCTCACAGCTGCAGAGGGTTAGAGTCTCTGACACTGGAGCAAAGGCAGGGTGCCAGAGGAGCTGAAAACTTACAAGTTGATCTTCAAGTTGGGAGCAGAGAGAGCAAGACACTGGGAATGGCACAAGTTTTTAAAAAAGCTATCCCTCAGAAACATATTTCCTCCAAGACAGCACACTCCTAATTCTTCCCAAATAGGTCTACCAACTGGGAGCAAGTATTTAATCACATGAACAGAAGTGCAGAGAGCATAGATTTTCTCCTATTTTGTAGCCAGTCGTTGACTTTGATTAACTTAAATTGATCCCCTGAGGTCATATTTATCAAACTGTTGGCATTATTCTTCCTGTGCAACTGGAATTCTATTCAGGATATTCTTGCCTATGCTTATATCTTGAAGTGATTTTGCAACTGTTTCATTTAAATGTTTCAGAATTTGAGGTCTTAGATAAAGGTCTTTGCTATATTTGGAGTTGATTTTTGTGTAGGGTGAGAGACAAGGTCCTCTACATGCAGATACTCAGTTTTCCTAGCACTATTTGTTAGAGTCTGTTTTTCCCCGCAAAGAATATTTTCAGTATCTTTGTTAAAAATCAGGTGATTGTAGTGGTGTAGTCCTTCAATATAACCCATTGGTCTACATGTCTGTTTTTGTGCCACTCTCCTGATTGCCGGGATTAAAAGAATTCACCATTACCGCCTGGCTCAGAAATTATCTCAAAATCTCAAAATATCAAAAATTCTTAGATCCATAAAAAGGATAGAAAGAGCACCTATGTAAAATAACAAGAACTTGTATAACAAACCAATAAAGAAGACAAGAACAGTCATACAGAGAATCACAGCAAAATTACTAGAAATAAACATTCACCAACTGAAAACCTTACAGGGAAATACAAATTCTATACTGGATATGGTAGAAAATATCATTAGTAAATTGCGTAGAGAAATTCTAATCCAGCAACATGGCTGCTCCGAAAAAGGATCACATTCAAAGATATGATCCTACCAAAATGAAGACACATCATGGATTATATAGTATGATCTTGATAGAATAGAGGCATGTCTTTAGTATTCTCCTTTAATCCATAATAATGAAGATAAGGTTAGTTTGTACAAGGAAGCAGCCATGTATGAAAGTGGTGTCTAATTGAGAGGCATACAAAATGATGAATCTGAGAAAGATTTGACAGAATGAGTCAATTCACATGAGAACATCAGAGAAAAAGAGGCTACTTAAGAGCAAGGAGAGAGAAAAAAAGGGTGTGGTGTGGTGTGGTGTGGTATGGTGTCGTGTGGTTTGGGAGCTGTATGTGGTTGTTTTACCCCAGGGAAATTTGACAGAGACAAGTTGAAGAGAGAACAAGCTAGACACAGGTGAAGACAGAATGAGCCAGAGAATGAGAAGCCAGAAGATTAGAACATATTGCTAAAGTTAGTATGAGGCCATGTAGAGTAATTTGATCAGAAGCCAAGAAAAGGTAGATTGAATCAGTTATCTTGGAAGATCACACCATATGAAGGCTAGAAGATTCCAGCCCTAGGCCTAGGGATAGTTAGAAGGAGAAGAAAAAATGCTCTGGGCTCAACTCAAATTGTGTATTTGCACAGTGTAGTATAGTTTTCATCTCATACCTTCTGAGCAAATAAAAGTGACACTTACAAATTTAGAAAACAGGAATAAGGTCTCTCAGATGAGAAGAAAACTGAAGTGGCCACTGAAATCAGAGTGGGTGGAGGGCTTAATATATGACACCAAATTTCAAAAAAAAAATATAGAAATTGTGCTGTTTTAGCAATGTTTGAGCTATAAGACCCGAGGTATTTTCAGAATCAAAGATCAATGACATACTTCAGACTGAAAGATCCATTAACAAAGTCAGCAAAAGATGGAAAAGGTAAGTTATACCTCCAAGCTATCTCCCCTGACACAATTGCCAAAATAATTCTCTTTCTGTATGTGAATGGCTGTGTATCTAGAAAACTATGACAATAAATATAAAAAATTAAATCTGAATAAAATGCAAGTGTTATACAGGAAAAAAGTGGCTTTTATAAAGTAGGTATGTCAATATTTTGAAATAGATCCTTAGCATACTGAATAGTATATGGAGAAAATTGAAAAAAATTCACTAATAGAATATTTGCATTCATAGGCACATAGACACATGGACACAAGCACATAAACATGTATATATCCAAAATAGAAATTATATGGATTAAATTCCTAAGAAAATAGATTTCAACAAGAAGACTGATAAGGCTTTCTGAAAGGTACATGTAGATTCATGTAGCAAAACTATAGGGAATTCTTTTCAAGTATACATACATGGACCATTCATGAAAACAGATCACACCTTCATAAATGTAAAGGAATATGAATCAAAAAAGCAGATTCTAAGTATAATGACCAATGATTTACCCAATATTATAAGTGGATTCCAAATGTTAAATGACAGAAGAGGTCTACAAATATGGTTCCATTTACATGACATTCTAGAAAGGCAATATAGGGAAAGAAAGTTGGAGATTCTTGGGCATTGGCACTATTGGGAAAACAGGCTGACTATAAATGAACATGAAAGACCTTTTGTGGTTGAGACAAGTTCCATTTCCTGAGTATGATAGAGCTGTGAAGCTGACTTGTTTCAGGTATGACTAACATTTAAATGAGTAGGGATCTTGAGTGAAGACAGATTCAGAAGGTCCAGGAAATAAGAGCTTGAGTAGATACATAGATAATAGAAGAAAATAGAAGAAATAATACCAGAATTTTTCCTGAAAGGAAGGGAACAGTAAAATTTTAGAAGAGAAAAGCTTACTCAAACATAGTAAGAAAGCAACATACTTGTAGAAACTACAAATCTTATATTAAAAATAAAAATATTTGAAAGAGGTTGAAAGCAAAGCATTGCAAGGGTCTCAGCAGAAAAATCATTGCATAATAGCTATAATAAATGAAGCTGATATTAAACTTCCCTTATATAACCATATGACACAAGGGATTTCATAATATGCTAAATATTTAAAGGTAAAAATTTTCTTGCATGAACTTTAGACATTTAGTTTAGAATTTTAGTTTAAGTATTCACTTAAAATATTTTAGGTACTTCATTTTATATGTATGAGTTGTTTGTATGTATGAATACCACATGTACATCTGATCTCTATGGAGGTCAGAAAGGGATGTGGGATCATTTAGAACTGGAGACATAGACGATAGTGAAATGCCATGTAAGTACTGAAAACTGAATCTGTGTCCTCTGGAAGAGTAACTGGTACTCTTCATGGTTAAGCTGTCTCTGCAGCCTTCTAAACATTTTAAAGATAACCGTACCTTCTATCCTTGGCTATCTTACTATCGTTCTTTAACAATATGACCTCATATGTAAAAAGGTCTCTTCAATGAGTATCTGCAACAAGATAAGGAACTTTTCTGTTTGTATAAACTAACAAGGCACCAAGGCTAATGCAGGGTACAAGAACCATTTGATAACAGTCTTGATACTACCAATTTCAATAAAAAATGGTGGTAAACAAGGAATGAGACTAGGAAGATGCAAATTCACTGTATATGTACAAAACCATTGCATAGTTTTATTGTGAAAATGATGTCCTAGCAGGATAATAATGTGATATAAAACTTTCATATAAGAATTCAGAAAAACCTGATAGGCATAATAAAATATAGGAGGAGAAAACGATACTTGAATATTGCTATGAAGACAGACTTAAGAGTCATTATAACAACAACCAAAAAATAAGCACATGGATATGTTAATTAACTTAATTTTGCCATATCATAATGTATACACACTTTCAAACATATTATATATAATAAATATATAGAAATTTCTTTTGACAATTTTAACAATAAAGAATGGCAGCATTAGTAATGCACTTGTAAAATGAAAGCAAAATGTATTACATTTGTAATGTGAAATTAGATTCATCAAAATGTAAAGTTATATAATGAGAATATATATTTCATGAACTTTTATACTATAACTAAGAGCATAGGAATATCAATAAAAGCTATTTAAAATGCAAGAGAACATGAAAAGGCAGAAATAATTGTTCTGAAGAGGTAATTTCACTTACAGTTAATTATAAATTATAAATCAGGCATTCTAATGTAAATTAATCCAAATATATATACAACTCTGTATTAATAGTGAACAAAATTCTCTTTAAATGTCCTAGAATGTTCACCAAAATTGATTCTATACTATACTATAAAGACAATTTCAAGCAAGTGTGGTGACACATCTTAATCAGAGTACTTGGGAGGCAGTGGCAGGTGTATCTTTCTGATTTCAAGTCTGGCTTGGTCTACATAGTGAGTTTCAGGCCAGCCAGGACTATGTAGAGAGACTCTATCTAAAGAAAGAAAGAGAAAAAGACAGAAACCATCATTGATATCCAAAAATAAAAATAAAAAATAAAAATTTAGGAGTCTGTGACTTATCATAGGGCAAAATTCGGGAAATGCTAACTACAGATGAAGAGAATACATAAAACTACCTAGAGACTAAATATTAGTCTCCAAAGAAGAAATCAACACATCATTATGTACTATAAATAAAAACAAAACAGAATAACAACAACAACTACTACAACAAAACAGCATTAAGAACAGCAAGAGTCTTACATGGATTTCAATTATCTCAAATTCCGTTCCCTTCTTTTGAGATATCATTAAAATAGCACTGAAGAATACTATACCTAAAAGGTGAAACAAACAGTATGGAACAAAGATGAAAGATAATCTACCAGTGGCAAAGATAGTTTGGAAACAAATATACAAACAACTCTAACACCCCCAAACACAGAACAGCAGAAAAGAAGAAGGCAGACAGATAGGCTAATGTATCAGAGTAGCTCTGGAATGGTGGTGGAATCAAATACAACTGATAATGAACATTTAGTAGAGTCATGTGTTACGGAAAGAGTTGGAATGTGAAAGACAAAGCTATGAACTCTTCTCGCAGCAAGATATAGGAAACCTTCACTAACCACTGCAAAGCATTCTAAATAATGACTAAGAATAATTCAAAATAATAATTGGTAGGAGAAATAAAAAGTACAAGAAAATGACTTCTTCTCCATGGTTAAAGGCAACATAAGAAACATCAATATTTTCATTATTTGGGGTTGTGACTATGGTAGCATGCTGAGGCTAGAGGATTGCTTTCTGGAGATGGATCTTTCCTTCCATTGTGGGTTCTGGGTACAGAGTTTAGGTTCTCTATACTTTTCTATACAAGCGCTTTTCCCCAGTGAAACCTCTCCATGCCTAGCGCTAAACACTTTCTCAAGACCATATTTACTCTCTTCTTTCTCTCTGTACACGAATTTATAAATTTGTACTAACATATTTTAAAATCGTACATATCTTCAGAAATGTCTGACAATCCCATGCTTCCTTGTTTAAACATACATACTTTTCAGCTGTCCCATGAGAGGCTGTGCCAGAGTCTGATCAATACAGATGCGGATGCATGCAGCCAACCACTGGAATGAGTGCTGGGACCCCAGTGGAGGAGTTAAGGGAAGGATGAAGGAGCTGAAGGGCTTTGCAACCGCACAGGCCCCATAGGAAGAACATCAATATCAAACAACCAGAGCTCCCCCCTCCAAACTCCCAGGGACTAAACCACTAACCAAAGAATACACAAGGAGACCCCATGGCTCCAGCAGCATATGTAAGCAGAGGACTGTCTTATCTGCCATCAATGTGAGGTGAGCCCATTGGTCCTGTGGAGGAGAATGCTAGGGCAGTGAGGTGGGAGTGAGTGGGTGGGTGGGTGGGTGGAGGAGCACCCTCACAGAAACAAGGAGGAGAGGATAGGGGGTTTGTGGAGGGAAACTGGGAAGGGGCATACATTTGAAATGTTAATAAATAAAATAACCAATAAAAATGGAAAAAAAGCAAAAATAGAGAATTTTATAAAATGAAATCAGATTATACTTGTCCCTATTTATCTCCTACTGATATCCTCCCAGATAGTGTAAAAAGGAGGGGGAAAACAGAAGAAAGCTGCTATTCTTTGAAGACCAGGAGTAAGCAAAATGCACTTTACCATTTGTATTCATCAGAGTACAGTCTGAAAGGTCTAGCCGTGAAAAATATAAAATTAAAAATGGACCAGGCTAGAGAAATAATTCTATCCCTGTTGAGAAACAATACAACCTATTATTTAGAAAATCCTCAATGCATAATCAATTTACAAGAATTTCATATTCAAACAATTAGAAAGCTACTTACACCTACTAAAATAAAAATATACATGCAGGAATAATTTAACAAAAAATGAACATATGTCTTTATTGAAAAAATACAAAACATTAAGAAATTGAAGAAAGTTCAAATAAATGAAATGGAATCTTGTGTCTAAATGGAGAAATTAATATTATAAAAATATCCACACTATTCAAATATATGGATGTGTAGATTTACTGTAACACTCATCAATATATCATTAATAGTCTTCACAAAAAATAGAAAAGACAATCATCTTAATTAATGAACAAAGGTGTCCTGAGGTCAAAGAAAGCTGGTAGAATGTTATTTGATTTTACAATTCATTGGGGAATTATAAGAACTAAATACTATGGTATTAACATACAAACATATAAACACACTCTGGGCCCTAGACAGCATTCTTGATTAAGCTACTTCTCTTCCTACTCTTACACCAATCTGAGGTGATCTGTAAACTTACAATCCTAGATCCAGACCCGCGGCCCTTTTACCCTTTTTGGGTGTGAGCCATCTTTGCTGGTTAAGTTCGTTCTTCCCTTTCCCTACCCTTACCTTTCCTTCCACCATCTGTAAACACAAAATTTTAGTTCCAGACCTGTGGCCTTAAACATTGATCATCTATGAGCCATCTTTGCTTGCTCTAACTCTAGACCTATGATTTGGGAGCCATCTTTCCCTGGTCTAGTTAAACAACACATCTACCAGCTTTACCTGGCTTAGCTCAGGTCATGTATCTTCTGCACTCGCCCAATCTAAGGAAAGTCAGATTATCAAATTAGACACAAGCATAGAAAGAAGTCTATATGCTCAAGACAAACAAAGAAACAAACGACAACAAAAACCCAACATGAATGGCTAAAACAGTATGTCTCTGATCAAAACCATTAGTTACAGAGAAGTATTCTCCAATTACAACTAATTAGCTGTACCTCAGGACACAGAGATTAAAATAACAACAATAAATTACATTAAGGAACCCAAGGAATTATGGAAGACATGAACAAATACTTAATTGAACTCCAAGAAGATAGCAGTAAATACTTGAATGATGTCAAAGAAAATAACATACATACCTGAGTAAAATAATAAGGATAACTAAATTCAATAAAAAGATGAAAACAGTGCAGAGAATACAAGGTGAAATGAAAATAGAATTGAAAATTTCCAAATTAGTACACTCAGAGGAAAGACTTACAAGGGAATGAGTGATGAAAAATGAAGGAATACCAGTACTTAGGAATAATGTAGGGTATCTACATGGAGCAATTAAAAAAAAACTTGAAAAGCACAGGATAGGAACATCATCAATAGACCAAATTTGTGAATTACTGGCATAGAAAGGGAGAAGGATCCCAGGACGTGGCATAGGCCAGAATTTCAACAAGATCATAAAAGGAAACTTTTCCATACTTAAAAAAAGACATATTCATACAAATGCAAAAAGCATACAGAGTTCCAACTAGAAAAGATCAAAGGAGAAACATCTGAAGTATATCATAGTCAAAGCACCAAACATATTGAACAAGGAAGAAATATTGAAAACTGCAAGTTAAAACTCTGAGTTTGAAAAGATCATGACTGCCAAACTAGACTATGATACCCAGCAAAACTGTCATAGTTAAAGAAAAAAAGCCCTTCCATCACCTAAAGAATTCATATCCAACAATAATAACAACAAGAAAACACCAGCCAGAATGCTGGAAGCAGTAGTCCTAACTGAAAAGAAGAAAGAACATTTTAATAAATAAGAAATCACAACTAAGAACCAAAACATAAAATAAATATCAAAATAGAAATAACTGCAATGTACACACATATTTTAATAACTTTGAATAATATTGCCGTCAACTCTCAAATCAAAAGGCAGTGCGGCTGAATAGATTAAGAAATAAAACCTATTTGTTGTCTATAAGAAAAACAGCTTTAAAAATAGGCAGCTCCTTAAAGTAAAAGGATGGAAAAAAGTATTCCAAACAAATGGGAACAAGAAGAAAGCAGCTACTGCCATCCTAATATGACATATAAATATATAATAATATAAGGCAGTATCTTAAAACATCTATTTTTCATTAATTTGGAAAATCTAAAAGAGATCTTATTATTTATGTATATTATTCAAATTATTGAATGATGAATGAATTTCTTGATTCATCCACTAAAGCTAAACCTAGGAAAGAACAACTTAAATTTATAGCACAGGTAACTGAAAAAGTAATGTAATTCTGACTCTGTCTGTCTGTCTGTCTGTCTGCCTCTCTCTCTCTCTCTCTCTCTCTCTCTCACACACACACACACACACACACACACACACACAAAGCCATGCCCAGACGGATTCTCAGCAGAGTTTTACCAGACTTTTCAGGAATAACTCTTAAACTTTTAAAAACCAAAACTAAACCAAAACAGAAACAGAAGCAGCACTCCCAAACTAGCTCTATGAAGTCACTATTACTCTAATAGCCAAACCAGGCAAAGGCAAAACAAAACACCTCCAAAACTATAGACAGGTATCCTTGATAAACACAGAAGTGAAAATACTCAATAAAATGTTAGCAAACTGAATATAGGTACATATGAAGATGTTTGTTATAAAGATCACATTGAATTTATGCCAGAAAAACAGCATTGGTTCAATTCATGTAAGAATTCATGTAGAAAAGTCCTAGAGAGAATAAGGGTAAAGGGATCATTCCTCAAAATGATATAATAAAGAGTATATATGACAAATTGAGAGCCAATACTATCCCAAATGGAGAAAACTTTCAAATAATCACATTGAAATCAGGAATGGGACAGGGCTGCCCACTAACTGTGCTTTTCAGTGTAGCATAGTAAACACGAGCTAGAACAATAGGGCAACAGATGGAAATTAAAAGGATACAAATAAAAAAGGAAGAAATCTTATTTGCAGATTCTTACTGTACATATAAGATACCCAAAAATTATATCAAAAAGTTTCCAAAAATAATCAACAATTTCAGCGACATCAACTTACAAAACTCAGTAGCCTTTTTATACACCATGGGCAAACACACTGAGCAAGAGAGCAGGGAACAGTCTCATTTACAATGAAATATCTTGGAATCAACTAAACTGAGGAGGCAAAAAAACCTTTAGAGTGAAAAGTTCAAATTATGGAAGAAAGAGACTTAAAAAGACAATATAAAATAGAAAGACATCACGTGTTTCTGGATGAGTAGAATACTGTGAAAATTATCACTCAACCAAAAGAAATTTATAGGTTCAATGCCACCCCAATCAAAGCACCCATAACACTGTTCATAAAACTGGAAAAAAGGTATCCTACAATTCATATGAGCTGCAAAAACAACAACAATAACAACAACAACAACAACAACAAAAAACCAAAAACCAAACCAAAAAACCTTTCAATAGCCAAAGCAATCCAGAGCAAAAAGACTGTGAGTTTTCTTTTCTTTTCTTTTCTTTTCTTTTCTTTTCTTTTCTTTTCTTTT